>PVIY010010408.1:0-68749 GCA_004026745.1 Myrmecophaga tridactyla
AATTTGCAGAAGAAATCTCAATCATCGATACACATAATAAAAGATACACAAATTCACTAAATCAGGTTAGAACAAATTCGGGGAATGAAACTTATATCAAACATCAGAGAGAATGTGGGGAAGAGGATTTATGTATTTCTTGTGTGACAACAAATTGATATTATTACTTTGTAGTGCTATTTGCTAATACCTAGAAAAGCCGAAAATGTTCATACTACATTAGTTAAACTTCTAGATACTTCTAGATAAACTTCAGGCCTAGAGAAATTCTTGCATCTTTGGTCAAGGAAAACTATATAAAGATGTTCTTCACGGTTTGAAATAGGGTAAAATGGAAAATGACCTAAACGCTCACACATGAGTAATAAATACATAAACACTAGTTTATACATGCAATGGAAAACTATGCCAGCACTGAAATGAATTAACTACCTCTACAGGATAGTCAGGATAAATCTCAGAAATATATAACTGATGAGAAAGGGCCAACCTGAATTTGCAAAATGGTACCTGTGATTCTACGTTTGTAAAATATTAAAAAATACAAAATGATATTATTTATGTTCATGAATATACGCATACATTGTGAAAGTATGAAACTGACATGGAAAAGTTACCCCCAAAATTCACAATATTGGTGATTCCTGAGGATAGGCAAAAAGGATGGGGAAGGGATGGGGGAAGGGCATTACTAGATGCATTCAACATACTTTGTTATAAACATCCTAATAAAAACAATCGGAAGCAATTAAATAAAGGTTAGCATTTGTTCAATCGGAGGAAGTGGGCATGTGAGTATCCTGTTATATTTATTTTCTGCATGTTTGAAATACTTTGCAAAGGTGGTATGGAGACGATGTGCTGACTGACCATCAGGAGGCCAGGCTTATTTCTGGTCTCCATTAAAAACAGTTGTGTACCTTGGGGAAGTCCTTTAATGTTTATAAATCTCAGTTCCTTCATTTGTAAATGGAAAGTAATAACATTTTGCCCAGCCTGCTTCAGTGTTTTGAAGATAGCCAAATGAAATAATTATGTAAAAAGCCACTTTGACAACCATAAAGAACTAAATAATTTTTTTTTAATTATGACTATTTCCATGTTGACAGGTAAGGAATTGGATAGCCATAAAATAATTATAATTCAGAAGATTAATATCAACATCTTGTGTAGATCTTTAAATCGGATTACCATATTTTTATTTTGACTTTGCGAAATTATTCTAGTTATCTGATCCTACTCTGGAGGCTTGAGAAAAAGAAGAAAATTAGGCCCCATCATTCCTCCTAACGCTATACCATAAATTTTGCAAGGATTTGAAAGAGTTAAAGCACAAAGATCTGTCAGCAAGCACTGGGAGAAAAAGACATTGCATATAAAGATGGGAGATGATGTTTTAGGAAATGTCAATTTAGCAAAGACCATTGGCAAAAGAGCACAAGGTAGGCTTCCATGTAGAGCTTTAAAAATCTATATTAAATAATAGTGTTAGAAAATATAAAGTGAAGGGAGAACAAAAGGCGCTTTTAACATGTATACTCTTCTCAATTGTGCTCTTCTCAATAAGTGAATTCTCCTCAAAAACATTTGTTAGCTAGAAGCAATTAAGGCTGAGGCTCTATCCTCTCTCCACTAATTAATTGCAGCAAATGAGCCTGTAATGTGCATCATAACAACTTAATAAGCTGGGCCAAACTATTTTAGGTTCTGCATGCTAGCATTTCATCATTGCTGGGTTATCTAAATTATGTAAATAATATTTGTATATGAATAGCTTTTGAATTACCCGTGTACTTCAAAATAAACTCTATATTTATGTGAAGGGGTGGGGACAGAGAATGATATAGTAAAGGTAAGGGCAGAGAAAAGGAGGAGGAAACAGCAATTTTGGAAACATACACAAAATTTAACCTTTAATAATGTCATACCTCTTCCCTCTCCAGGGTGTCTCATTGGCCAACTGAATGCCTTTCCAACTGGCCCTTTACACTTTGTTCAGTATTAGTGGGACCTCAACAGTAGAGAATATACTAGCTGTTTTTAACCTCCCTTTTTTTGGCATCATTGGTTATGTTATCAAATCTCACTTCAAATACCTAGCTGAACTTGAATCAAAATGTGACTGATAAAAGTTCTCTAGTAATATCTCTGCTTCTAACAAAACTTTAAAGGAAATTAGTGACTCAGAGTCAATGAACAGACTTTGTATATGTGGGGATCAGTTAAAATAAGGCTTACTGTCACTGAAAGAGCCAAGGGCTCTAGTCCAGCTGTGAATTATCTCACGCATAATTATCAGAAACTGTAAAGCCCTGGTTGCCTTAAAAATCAAAGGTCAATGTGTTTTCCAAATAATAGCATCTGCTACCACTTCAAGGTACTAATTGGCGAACTTGAGCAAAAAATCAAGCAGTTCCTGATCTGTCCCTTCTTGAATCACAAAGAATTCACTGCCCAGGAAAGCATTACTCTAGGAGCTCCAGGATAGAAGGAGAAAAGGGGGTGTAGGAGAGTGGAGTTGGAGCTGAAGGAAGGGTATATTAGGTAGTCTTTTCCATGGACCTTTTTTTCCAGTTTATTATTTGCACAAGTCTCTCCAGAGCATATAACCAGGGATGTCCCCTATAGAGTAGAGAGACAGTGGAATAATTCTCTCAAGTTGTTTTTGAAACACAAAGTGTTTAGAGGCAAAGGAAGCATGCCAGTTGACAAACCAGAAGAAATTTTAGAGGCAAAGGCCAGGTCCAAGGAGAAATCATTACTAGGGTCCCTTTCTCCCCTTTCATTGTCACACTCACCATTTTGGGAAGGTAAATGGGTGAAAATGGAGGCACACACATACAGCTTGTGTTTGTCATGAGGGCAATTTTAATAGAGGCAGAAACTATACTTGAACACATTTTGTAATTTCTGTTCCTACATTTTACTCTCAAATTTGTAGTGATTCTAGAATAAGAAGTAAATGTATACATAACATTCAGGACTGATTCATTTGGTAAATTTTTTGGACAGAATCAGGACTATAGAATATAAAATTGGGGCTCTAAACCCCTTTCCAATGTAGAATCTATTTTAGCAAGTCCTAGCTAAGGATATCAAATGATAAAAATTTAAGGTAGTTTCTCCCAAGTTTACATGCATTATTTCTTTTAGTTTTTAAAACGTTTTGTATCTTTAATAAAGTGATCGGCTAATTTTGAAAGCAATAATAACTCCCGAAAAACTATTCTTTTTTTTCTTTATAAGAGAAGCTGTAGGTGTATGTATTAGTTAGGGTTCTCTAGAGAAACAGAATCAACAGGGAACGCTCGCAAATATGAAATTTATAAAAGTGTCTCACATGACCGTGGGAACGCAGAGTCCAAAATCCGCAAGGCAGGCTGTGAAGCCGACGATTCCGATGGAAGGTCTGGACGAACTCCACAGGAGAGGCTCACAACCGAAGCAGAAAGAAAGACTGTCTCTTCCGAATCCTCCTTAAAAGGCTTCCAGTGATCAGATTGAGCATCACTCCTTACAGAAGACACTTCCCTTTGGCTGATTACAAATGGAATCAGCTGTGGATGCAGCTGACGTGATCATGATCTAATTCTATGAAATGTCCTCAACACAACAGACAGGCCAGCACTTGACCAACCAGACAAACAGGTACCACCACTTGGCCAAGTTGACACATGAACCTGACCATGACAGTGTACAAAACAATCATGCATAAAATACAGGATTCACAACCCCCTACCCCATCCCCGACAACTTGCATTGGTGTAGAACATTCATAAGAATTGATAATCACACATTTTTATAATTGTGGTATTAATTAAAGTCCATGGTTTAACTTAGGGTTTGCTGTGTAGTGTGGTTCCACAAATTTAAAAAAAAATTTTATTACCATATATGCAATCTAACATTTCCCCTTTTAATTACATTGATGTATATAAATATATTTCAGTGCTGTTAATTGCACTCACAATGTTGTGCTACCATCACCACCATCCATTAACAAAATATTTCCATCATTCCAAATAGGAACTCTGTACATTTTAAGCTTTAACTTCCTATTCCCTAACTTTACCCCATCCCCTAGTAAACCATAATCTAGATTCTGAATCTATTACTTTATTATTCTATTTGTTTCAAATCAATGAGAACATACACTATTTGTTCTTTTGTGTCTGTCTCATTTTCCTCAATATATCTTCAAATTCATCGATACTGTCCCATGTATCAGACTTCATTCCTTTTTTACAGCTGGATAATATTCCATTGTATGTACATAACACAGTTTATTTATCTATTCATCGGATGGACACTTCAGTTGCTTCTATCTTTTGGCAATTGTGAATAATGCTGTTATGAACATTAATGCACAAATATAAGCTCAAATTTCTGCTTTCAGTTCTTTGGGGAATATACCAAGTAGTGGGAATGCAGGGTCATATGGTAGTTCTATACTTAACTTTCTGAAGAACTGACAAACTGTTTTCCAAAGTGGCTGCATCATTTTACATTGCCATCAGCAATGAACAAGTGTTCTATTTCTCCATATTCTCTCCTATACTTGTTATTTTCTTCTTCTTTTTATTTTAATATTAGCCATTCTGGTGGGTGTGAAATGGTATCTCATTGTGGTTTTGATTTGAATTTCAAATCAAATGATGTTGAGCATCTTTTCATGTGCTTTCTGGCCATTTGTATATTTTCTTTGGAGAGATGTCTATTCAAGTCTTAGCCCATTTTAAAAATTGGTTTGTTTGTCTTGTTGTTAAACTGAAGGACTTCTTTATATATTCTGGGTCATCTTTTTTTTTTAATCCATTCTGCAATCTCTGTCTTTTGACTGGAGAGTTTAATCCATTTGCTTTTAAAGTCATTACTGATAATTCAGGTCTTTCTTCTGTAATTTTGCTATTTAGACCTTGTAAGTATTATACAATTTTTTGCTCCTCACTTCTGTTAATGCCTATTTTTATATTTATTTGATTTTTTTAGTTGTACCATATTGAGTATCTTCTCATTTCTATCTGTATATTTTTCATCTATTTTCCTTGTGGTTACCATGGGATTAAAATTTAACATCCTAATATATATAACACTCATATTTGATTTGATGCCAACTTAACTTCAATATACTTTTTTCACACACTTTTCCTATAACCCTCTATCCCCCCACCTTTTTTTGTACTTGTTACCACTTATATATTTGAACATTGTCCAAAAACATAGATTTATCATTATATTTTATGAATTTGCGTTTTAGCACCTGTAGGGAGTAAGAAGTGGAGTTACATACCAAATAATACACAATACACTACAATAATACTGACATTTCTTATTACAAAAATGATTACCTTTACTTCACATCTTTATTTCTTTATGCCGCTTTGACTTGCTGCTTAATCTCCTTTCCTTTGGTCTGAAGAAGTCCCTACAACATTGCTTGTAGGGCAGGTGTAGTGGTGAGAGAATTGTTTATCTGAGAATTTCTCTATCTCCCCCTCATTTTTTATAGTCTTGCCAGATATAAAATTCTTGGCTGGCAGTTGTTTTATTTCAGCACTCTAAGTATTTCAGCATATGCCTTCTAGCTTCCATGGCCAATAAATATGACAGGTGTTCAACTTCAATAGTCACCACTAAAATACAGATTAAAATAATGGTGTGATAAAACTACACATCTCCCAGATGCCTAAAATGGAAAAGGCCAAATGGAGTCACTAGAATTTATATGTACTCTTGATGGACAGGAGAATTGGTGCAATGACTTTGGAAATCTGGCTGAATCTACTTAATGTAAATACATGCATACCCTATTATTTGATAATTACTAATATAAATTCTGTGATGGTTGCGTTTTGGTGTCAACTTGGCCAAGTGATGATTCCCGGTTGTCTGGTCAGGCAAGCACTGGCCTGATCATTGCTGCAAGGATAATTCATGGCTGGTTGATAAATCAGAAGGCTGGCATATTAAATCATCAGTCAGTCTATTGCATCTGTGGTTGATTACATCTGTGATCAACTAAGGCATGTCTCCTACCAACAAGATAATCCAATCAGTCGAAGACTTTTAAGGAGGAGAAGAGACTTCTTCACTGCCTCTTTAGCCAGGAAGACTCTTCTGTGGAGTTCATCCAGGCCCTTCATCTGAGCTGCCAGCTTCACAGCTGCCTATGGATTTTGTACTCTTCCATTCTCATGGTTGCATGAGACACCTTTGTAAGTCTCATCTTTACAGACATTGGTTCTGTTTCTTTAGAGAACCCTTACTAATACAAATCTGCACATACATTTGCTTGCAAACATGAACTACTATCTTCATAGCAGCAGTTGTAATATCCTCAAAATGAAAACTACCCAAAAGTGCACCAACAGTTAAATAGATAAATATATTGGGTTACATTCATACAAATGGAGGTGAACTATAAGTACATTCAATAATAGCAATGAATCTCACAAACATGGTAGTTAAAAGAAAGAAACCAGATACAAAAGCATACCTGTTGTATTATGCTATTTAAACAAAGTAAAAGAAACAGATGAAAATAATCTGTTTTTAGAAATTAGGATAGAGATTACCGTTGGGGGATAATGACTATACAAGAGCATGAAATTGACTTCTGCAGAGTGGGAAAAGTTCTGTTTCTTGATCTGGGTCCTAGTTATAAAGGTGTGCTCAGTTTCTGAAAACTCATCAGACTGAATAATGTGTGCTTTCCTTTGTACACATTACATTTAAAACAAAAGTTTAAAAAGTCTTTGTTCAAAGAGATTGGAAGTATTTATACTGATTATCTGGGATGTGAAGAGAGGACATAGATAACTTATTTTCTCTTTGCTTTCTTGTCTTTTTCTGAATTCTCTAGTATCATCAAGTACGGATAAAACAACTATACTTTCTTTGTAAATTACCTTTATTGAGATATAATTTACATAGAATAAAATACATTCATTTTAAGTGTACATTTCAATGAATTTTTGACACAAATATACTTTTTTGAAGTAGACTTTTTTCAGTAGCTGAAAACTGAAAATATATACTAAGTATAAACTAAGGTTATTTGTTCAGTCTGGAACCAAAGACAAAGGTACCATTTTGCAACCTAAATTGCCCTTGAGCAATATTGGGTCTGGTGGTCATAAGGAATGAGTAGGCCTTTAAGAAAACAGTTTTACCACTTGTGGTGGATAATTATATGTATCCACTTGGCTAGATTTTGGTGTCCAGTTGTTTAGTGAAACACTAGCCTAGATGTTGCTGTGAAGGTATTTCGCAGATATGATTAATATCTGCAATCAATTAACTTCAAGTTAAGGAGATGGCCCTTGAGAATATGAATGGGCCTCATCTAATTAGCTGAAAACTTTAAGAGCAAAGAACTGAGGTTTCCTGAAGAAGAAGAAATTTCACCTCAGCCTGCTGTCTTCCCTCATCAATTTCAAAAATGCCAGCCCCCACAATCTCATAAGTCAACCCCCTCTCTGCAGAACTTTGACTGTTTTACCACTCTAGAAAGAGTTTCTCTAAAATTGTCCCACCCTATATCATAGAAGTGCATGACAATCAGATCTAAAAAGGGACAAATATCAGCCTTGAACCATAGCATCCCTTGGAAGATATTACAGAATAAATTTAAGACTATTCATCTGAAGAATGAGATATTGAAATGCCTCCCATGCCAATCTTCAATCACTACTTGATTAAATCTAATTGCTGAAAATAGTCCTGAAAATGGGAAATACCCTCTGATCACAAGGCAGATATAAAGAGCAATATGGAATATAGATTGTTATCAGGTTAGGAAACTGCTCACTCTTCATTCCTTCGCTCATTTTCATCTTTATTAAGGACCTACAATGTGCCAGACACTGCCAAATGCTGGTGTTATGAAAATAAGGAAAAACTTACATGACCCCTATCCTCATAGAGTTTACACTCTAGTGAAGGTAGATAGACAAACAAACATAAGTTTTATCATTTCAACTGCAGCAAGTGTCATGATGGAAACAGAGTATCCAACTAACAATAAGGGAGGTGGGGAAGATATGTAAGTAAAATGGTCAGGAACCTTCTCTCAAAGATGACAGTTAAGCAGAGACCAGAAGAAAACATCTAATGAATCTAAGGACAGAGAGACTAGATCTTCGGGTCTAGGCAGCCCTGTAACTTTCCCTGCAGGGTCAAAGAGGGTGATCTCTTATTTAAAACACTGAAAAAGTGTTCAGACTTCAGTCAGAGATTGAAATGAAGCTGATCTGGGCAGGAATAAGTTAAATCAGACTAAAGAATAAAGGATTGACTGTATTTTAAAACTTCTATATAAGACCAAAGGAAGAGATGTTTATTTGGTGCAAAATTTATATTTTCGGTAGCACAATATCTAATCCAACTCTTACGGCCAGCTTATTTGAACACCATAATTACATGGAAATTTGAAGAGAGAGTGAGATCTTATTAGTTTTTGCAAGTTGGTGACATGCCCTGAAATATCCCAGGGTCATCCCAGCAGAAGAATCAAAAGTATTTGCAAAGTCTCCTTGAGGGACTAGGGAAAAATGTGGGAATATTAAACTTCCCCACCTGGGGGAGACGTGATATTCTTGTAATCATTGGGGACAACCAATTTGATGCGCCAGGCCCTCAATCTTGCGGCTTGCCCTTACAAACGTACTTCTGCAAAGGAGAAGCGAAACCTACTTATGATTATGCCTAAGAGTCACTCCCACAGAATCTCTTTTGTTGCTCAGATGTGGCCTCTCTCAAAGCCAACTTTGCAGGTGAGCACACTTCCCTCCCCCAACACTCCCTGGGGTGTAAATCTCCCTGGCAATATGGGACCTACTCCAGGGATGAGCCTGGCCCTGGCATCATGGGATGGAGAAAACCTTCTTGTCCAAAAGGGAGAAGAGATAAGAAACAAAATAAAGTTTCAGGGGCTGAGAGATTTCAATAGAGTCGAGGAGTCGTTCTAGAGGTCATTCTTATGCACAGTGCAAATATCCCTTTTCACTTTTTGGTACATTGAAGTAGCTAGAAGGAAATACCTGAAACTGTTGAACTGTAATTCAATAGCCTTAATTCTTGAAGAGGATTGAATAACTATAGAGCCTTTAAGTTATAATTATGTGATTGTGAAAACCTTGTGACTGACATTCCCTTTATCCAGTGTATGGGCAGATGAGTAAGAAAAACAAAAGACAAAAACCAAATTAATAATGGAGGGGAGAGGGGATATGGGATGTTTTGGGTATTCCTTTTCACTTTTATTCTTATTTTTATTTTTTTGGAGTAATGAAAATGTTCAAAAATTGATTGTGATGATGAATGCACAGCTAAATGATGAAAATGTGAACTACTGAAAAAAATAAAAATAAAGAAAATTAAAAAAATTAAAAGTCATTTGTTGTCACCTTGAGGGACTAGGAGAAAAGGTAGAACTATTCTCTGACTTGGGGAATCCTGATATTCTCTCAGGTATTAGGGACTCCCAGTTTAACAAACCAAGCCCTCACTCTTGAGGCTTGCCCTTATGAAACTTATTTCTGCAATGGTGAAGCTAATCCTACAATCAGTTATGCCTACGAGTCATCCCAAGAGCCTATTTTGTTGCACAGATGTGGCTTCTCTCTTTAAGCCAAATCTTCAGATAAACCCCCTACCCTCACCACTACGTGGGACATGACTCCTAGGGATGAGCCTGGCTCTGGCACCATGGTATGGAGAAAGCCTTCCCGACCAAAAGGGGGGAAAGAAATGGAACAAAATAAAGTTTCAGTGGTTAAGAGATTTCAAATAGAGTTGAGATGTCAATCTGGAGGTTACTTTTATGCAAATTTTAGCCAGTATACTAACTCCCACCAAACAGTCTTCTGGGAAAAACCCAGGGAATGCCCTGGGCTTTATCTAAGTCTCTAAGGGAATAGTTTGCCTTGACAAACTCTGGGGTCTCTGTCTTGTAACTACTAGTTGACATTTACTTTGAAAATTATTGCTTTTTTCTTCCTTTGCTTTGCATACCTTTGCTTTATATACCTTCGCTTTGTATACATGTAAATACATGTTATATTTTACAATAAAAAAGTTTTTTCTTTGTAAGTTTATTTTTTTCAGAAACTTAAGTCTTCCAGATTGATCCTAGGCCAGATAAGTCCTGAAACCAGACGTACCGGTCTCTCCAAGAACACCAACCAGATTCATTCCTCTACCCCATTAGGTCAACATCCTTTCCAACAAGAAGAATTAAAATGGTCATTGCCTAGATATCCCTGAAGCTTGAGAGAAAGATCAAATGAGAGGGAGGAGGTATAACGGAGAAATTAGGATTTAATGAATGATTATGACTACTGACTTATTATACAGATATTTCATTTTAGTTTCTGGTATTTTAGAATAGCCAGAAGAAATATGTAAAGTTGTTGAACTGTAATTCAGTAACCCTGATCTTTGATAATGATTGTACAACTATATTGCAAAAAAAAAAAAAGTTTCCCATGTTTATATGGATCTACTTCTGGATGTTTTGTTTTGTTCAACTGATACATACATTTATCTTTCTCTGTCATTACTACACTGTTTTAGTTAACCTACCTCTATTGTAAATCTTAAAATTGGGTAGATTGCAATACTAATGGTCATAAGGGGGAAAGGTAAAGAGTATGGGATATTTGAGGTTTTCTTTTTTCTTTTTATTTATTTTTCTGGAGTAATGCAAATGTTCTATAAATAATCATGGTGATGAATACACAACTATGTGATGATGTTGTTAACCACTGATTGTATACTTTGGATGGCTTATATGTTGTGTGTAATAAAATTACATTAAAAATATAAAAATGTAATAAAATTACATTAAAAAATAAAATAGAGGGTGATCCTCCAGTGCCCAATTCAATGGTTAGAACAGAGAAAGCATCCAAACTTGAAGAAACAGTGGGACGGAGAGGAGGAGAGAGGAGAAAGGAAGAATTTCATCTAGAATTCTCTTTGGCAGCTGTGGGAACAGCAGAGAAAACAACAAGCATCATTTCCCACTTCCTTCCATCACAGCCTGACACATTTCCCAGAAAGTCAACCACAATTTCTTAAATTGTTACCTGAAGGAAAAAAGTATTCCTTGGTAGCAAATTAGGGGAATATTATTAAGGAAACCCAGTCTCTCTCTCAGATTTCAAGAACCTCCTTTAGTGGACCAAAACTATCACACTATGACATCTTCTCAAGACTTGCATGAGTGACTTTGTATGAGGAAGAATCTGATTCAGTATTTTAGTGTGTGAGTATATATGTGTGTGTGTGTGTGTGTGTATGATCACTGTTAGAGCAGGCCATGTAGGCAGAATGGGAAAAAAAACAAAACAAAATATTCCTTCAACCCTCAACTTTTTCCTTTCCTTCCCTCATTCCTGCACCTCTTTTCCATAACTCAATCCCCACATTGTTGAGAAAATGAGACGAAAAATTGAAGAAAAAAGTTATGGGGAGGGAAAGGGGGAAGGCAAGAAAGTAGAAATGCTTTTCAGGATGGTTTATGTGGGTTTAAAAGTGTGAAGAGAAAGCCAGGCTGCCCAGAGGACAGCAGTATTTGTCCTCCAACCTCCACCCTCCTCTGGTAGGTGGTCCACATCCCAAACACTGCACACGATCAATTCAGGAAGTTTTTTGAATGCATGCTGATGCTGAAGCAGAGGAAGGGCAGACACAAAACAATGGAAACAGGCCAGATGCTGCTATCTTGGAGAAGGACATTGTGCTGTACCAATAGACTCAGACAACCTTGTGGGCTGACTACTGGGGAAAAAGATTTTCTTTAATTTTTACTTTTACATCCTCATCAAAACACAGCTTTGACTTAGGTTCTGGTAAGAAATGAAAAATTGTTAGGTGAGATGTGGTGGAAGATATGGGTTGGCAAGGGGATGTAAAAGAAGATGAATGGATTCATCTAATGCATTTTACAACAAGACATTTGCCAGAAACTATTATAAATATTTACACATAATCTTTACGAGAAACATAGATATTGCAGTAAGGCTCCCTCCAGTTTGTTTAAGTTGTGCACAAACAGACCACACAAAGGCTAAAAAGATATTAGCAGAGTATACTACTGTCATTTAATACCATTTACAACAATGATAATCCAATATATATTTCATGAAATGTATGAGGGTTAATTGTGCTGGGTAGTAAATGGCAAATGGTATGCATAAATAGTTTAATGGGGATTATTCTCATTTGGTCAATCAGGTTTTTTTCTGATTTTTCTCTTCTTTTTGTTAATTCCTGAACCTGTAACTTTCTCCATGGTAGAGAACCCCATCTTATCCATCTTCATGCCCCTACAGCAGGAACCAATTCAAAAGGTTGTCAAACAAATGGTTTTTGAGTGAAATAAGCCAATACTGCTAATTTACCCTAAAACTCTCTCTTTCATTGAATTTCATGTACTCTTATCCATCCATTATAGCTCAAGACAGAAGCTTTCTCTAGGGCCCTTGAAACATTTCTGTTATCGTCACTTCCAGGTTCCTTGAGCCAAGTGTCCAACTACTTATTACTTACCAGCCACAACACCCCCCTCCCTGATGCCCGGGGGTTGAAGCAGAACCCTGGGATTCACGTGGATGGCCAACCAACAATGGCTGTGATTCTATCCCTGTCTAACATTAGAATCATAAAACACAATGATGGGCAGACCCCACTCTCAGAAATTCAGACTCAGTTTGTCTGGGATTGATTCCTAGCAGCTGTATTTTTAAAAGTGCACCAGTTAATTCAAATGAAGACAGGGCTGAGAACCATCAGCCTACAGGAGGAACACATGTTCACTAGATGTGGGGAAGAACCATTGCTAATCCAAGATATGGGAGAAAGGAGAAAACTATAAATATGGACTTTGGGTATCTTAAGGCACGGAGAAAAAGGGGGAAAGTGGAAGTGAGGATGGAGAGTAAACCAGGTGAGCAAGAGGACCAGACCTTGGCCAGTGTGGGCTTTAAGTCCTGGGGCTTTAATTAAAAGGAGCGGATAGACCTCAGACATACCTCTACCATTGCAAACAAGTGAGCTCCCAGGGGTTCTAGCCAGGACACTAAAGCCCAATTTTAATCAGAAAGGGAGTAGTAAGGCTGGATAACAAGACTGTGGACTTAGGAAAAGTTTAGGAGACTTAAGTGAGGGAAACCTGTTTTTCACCAATATGGTGGCTTTAGCGCTTTTCTCTTAACCCCCTAACCCCCACCTTCCAATATCATACTCCCATCTGCTGAGCTAAGTATTCTTACTTTGACCACCATCCATTCTCTTCTCTCTGGAATTCCACTTTTACCAAATAGTGACATTTGGTGAGAGTGTTTTGGTAATTGTTATTATTGTTTTACTGTGAATTTACTTCCTAACTCTTTAGAGTGAAGAATTTCCCCAAGAAAACCTCAAACTCAGGCTTTAGAGTTGAAAAGACCTAAGTTTGATACAGATTTGATCATTATTAGCTATATAACCTTAGGCAATAGCGTCACTGAGCTTCAGTTATTTCCAATCTATAAAATGGAGGTGATAATACCTACCTTGCAAGGTTTTGTGGGTATTAAATAAAATCATAAAAATAATGTTCTGACAATTGGAAAGTGCAAAAGAAGTACTAGTTTTCTCCCTCTCCAGATAAGATCTATCCTTCAGACCTTCTCTAAGATGGTAGTCACTAGCCAACTGTGGCTATTTACATTTGAATTTAACTACATTTTTTTTTAAAAATCAGTACCTCGGTTTCTCTAGACATATTTCAAGTGTTCAATAGTGACTTATATCTGATGCCTATCTTCTTGGACTGCACAAATAGAACATTTCCATCATTGTAGGATGTTCTCTTAGCACTGTTGAACAAGTAGAGATTGCTCAAATGCAGCTACAATTAAGATCGGAACCATCCATGGGTTTCATGACCAGGCAGTGAGGTGTACTGCTGAATCCTTCCATCAGAATGGTCTGTGCATAATGCACCTGCTTCTTCTTAGTGTCCACTTCTAGGGAGGAAGGGACGAAAAAAGAAGATGCTGAGAGATCTCAAAATAAGCCTGGCTTGCTCAGCAATTTTGCTGAGTCAGGTCAGGATATGTTTGCCTTTAACTCTATGTAAGCAAATAAAGCCATCCAAAATTGTCAAGCGAAGACGTATTTTGTCATGAATTTTATTTATTATTCACTCATAGATTCTAGACACTGACTTAGGCAACTTTGAAGTCATTTCCCTAGCAACCTGGGCTAAATTAAGTAACATGGCAGCATCATGAAGCCGGGAGCCTTTCAGAGAACATCTAACCCATCATCTCAGACTTTGAAGTTCCCTTTTATTTTCGTTACTGTGCCTAGGCAAGACTGCCAACAACTGTCATCTAATGCCTATAGTCTCCAGGTCACTAGTTCAGGCTATGACTTGTTTAAGCAGGAAAAACAAGCACATGATTGGTCACAAGGTGTGGTTGTGCAGGCTGTGCACTGCACAATTCCATGGGGTGTCATTTATAATATGATATCATAAATATGTACATTTATTCTGACCATTTCCCAGAAAATGACAATAAAGAAGGGGTGGCTTTTTCTAATTTGCCCAAAGGTGCTACATAGGTTAGCCACCGGAGGGGCTAGGCTGGCTACTCTGAAGTCAGATAGAAGAGAAAACAGACAAAGGTGAAATCTTTTATCTAGGAGAAATTAAGCACAATCTCAGGAACTGAAGCCAAGGAATGTCCTGGACAAGATTTCCAGCCTTGGTTCCAACAGCTGCTAGAGAGATTCTGCCTCAAGTTTTGCTAGACTGGACCACTCTTAGTCGCTGGATTTAGAGTTGTTCTTTACTAATTTCTGACCAGGAACCAATACTGGCAGTATTAGAGTAGGTTTTGGCCTTGCTTTTACAATCACCTGGGGAGTTTGGTTTTTTGTTTGTTTATTCTAGTTTTTTTTTTTTTCTTTTTTTTTACAAAACATGTCTCCTTGGGCAGGGCCGGGGCACCAGTATTTTGTAGAAGTGTCTAATGTGCAGCAGAGTTGCGTATCATTCCTTCAGGAGATGGAAATAATGGAAAGAATGGGAATAAGGGAACTCTGAATGCCCCAAGTCTTGAACAATTTCACATGGAAGAATACATTGTAAAGGTATTCAGACAGGCCCTTTTATCATTAAACCAAAGATAAGCAGGGAATAGAAAGGTTTTTTTCAAAATAAGAAATATAATCTGGTATTCATGATTGTGAAGGTTTTCCTTGCTCAAATTTGAAAATTGAAAATTACACTGCATATATAAGAAATAACTACAAATTTTATTGATAAATTGTTCTGAAATGTTCAAGTGGAGCTTTAAAGTACTGAAAGAAGGGAGGAAGAAAATAATGAGAACGGAAAAGGGAAGCTAGGCCCATTTAAGAATAAAAATCAGCCTTTCCTAAGCATCTTGCAGTTGACCTGGGAAGTACAATTACTCATTGTAATTTAGAACAAGGGAAACTGAGACTATCTTCCACAACTAGGGCTTGTTTATTTAGAAGACCTCATAAATACCTATTAAATAAACCAAGTATGGTCTATTCTAGCTTGTTTTAAGTGAGAACTGCCTTGTCATTTTACCCAGTTCAAGAGTGCCCTCTGAATCATGGTTTGTACTCAATTCACTTTCAGATCTAAGATAGCAAGTTCCCGTGAAACATCTCTGGAGTCAAATATGCCCAGCAGATCCTTTCTGTACTTGGCATAGAAACATGAGTCAGCGTTTTACTCTGTTCTTTTGCCACCCAAATTTAGTGAGAAGTGTTCAGAATTCCCAGAAAAGCAGACATTCTAACTGGTTCTTAGAAAAAAGAGCCCATCTCATAAATGCATGCTGTATTTTCAAATGCATGTTCTAAACCTAAAAATACACATCCACTTTGAATTCATCTATGGCTCTACTTTTATCTACTGATGAAAGATGCTAAAAAATTTAAGAAGAACATATCTTATTCACCTTCCCCCATATCAACTTATCCAAATCCTTTAGCACTTTCAAAAGCCAGTTTACCTCCCACATCTTCTATTAACTTTCCCCATTCCAGAGTAGCCTTTCCCCACCCAGGATTCAAATTTATTGTCTGGCCCAGTCATTTAGGACTTATTCATATATCTTAACATGACACCTCTTATAGTTATCATGCTTGCATTTTTACCTGTTATACCACCATAGCAAGTCTTTAAAGCAGGTATAGTTTTTCTTCTTCAAATATAAAGCCACAGTCCATGTGGAATAATACATACTTTGAAGCATTCACTGAAGAATACATACTTTGAAGCATTCACTGAGTATTGGATGAATTCATTAAAGAACATTTCACATGCATGAACAAATTTTATCCTGTATCTCTCTATGCTATTATTTTCTTTTCCAAAAAAGTGAAGGCAAAAGATATAAAATGAGGTGCCCTGCTTTTCTCACAAATGTAGGATGCAAATGGCAGGAATCCTTAACTTCCTTAATATGTCATTCCTTTATATTTTAGATGATTAACTTCCCCCTTGTCTCCTAACTGCAGCAGGAGGAAGCTAACAGGAGCATGGGGGATCTCCAATGCTCTTCCAGTAGAGGCATGCGTCTCTAAAAGAGATTTTTTTTTTAAGGCAATGAGGAATGTTGCTGTCTTAGTATACTAGGGCTGCTATGATAAATACTATATATGTGTTGGCTTAAACAACAGGAATCCCTTGGCTTTCAGTTTTGGAAGCTAGAAGTAAGACCATGATTTCTCCAAAGTCTGCAGCATTCTGGTGATGGGGAATCTCTCTGGATTTTCCTACCTCTGGCTGTTACTTCCATGTTCAATTTCCTCTGCTTATAAGGACTTCAGTCATATGGATTAAACCCACCCTGATTCAATTTGGCCTCATCTAAATAGGATCTTCAAAGTTCTCATTCACAAAAGGGTCCACACCTTAGCTAATAACAGCATCTTTAAAAGTCATATTTACAGACTTCAACATGTCTAATAGAAGGAGACATGATTCAATCCTCCACAGTTGGCAACTAAACTATGGTATGCCATTGATTATGAAATACACCCCAAATTCAAAGATGTTAAAATGTGAAAAATTAATGTCTTAAAATCGATGAAACATGGTAAGTAAACATGATCTTTTAAAACAAAGTTAGTGAATTCCTTCATCAAAATATTAAAATATCACAAATCAGAAAACAATTTGCCTTTAGAGAGACGTGCCTTAGAACTGCCTTTGAAGCATGAGTAACAAACCATACCTATGATCTTAGAGGGGACTGATAATAACCTATAATAAACTGAGTCCCAGTCCACATTCCCAGAAGGCGAACTATTCAAAAGGAATAAAAGTAATGGTGTCACGGCCTTCATTTCAAAAGAGCATCAGAGTTGCAAAATGCAGTTTTGAAAGACTGCATTGAGTTTCATGTTACAGAAAAAATATGAGTTTCACATTATAGAAAAAAAAAAGAAGTTGGTGTGACGTCACTTACTAAGGGTCTTTGCACAGCATATTCACAAAGTGGTCTACATTGAGGCCTTGGGGGTCAGAACTGGCCTCTCATCATATTCTACAAAGCTGCTATCCCTTCTTTGTATCAGTTTGCATGGACTTCATCATAGCCTTTTTGTATTATGCTTAGAGTGTACTTGTCACTGGATGGCAAGGAGCATGCTTTGTACAGTAATGCATTTCCCTAGATGCGTTTCCCAGTGGCTTACATGTTAAGGAAGCACTCAGAGAACTGTGAAGAGTGCTTTGCTCATCTATTGCTCATCTAGATGAGCAAAGATCTGACCAAATGAAAAGCAGTATCATCACTTAGTTCTGGGGTCAGCAGTTACCCAGTGGATGAGAAAGAACAATGCATGCGATTGCTGCTTGCTTTGCAGAATGTTAGCAGAAAGAGGGGTGAGTAGCAGAGTTCATGGGAGAAGGCCAGTGAAGAGTGTCTTTCCCATTCACTATCACTGTCTGGCTGTGAATGGAAAGCAATACTAAATATTATTTTTTCCCCATCTGGTGTCAATAGTAAATTCAGCAATCTTTCCTTCTATCCTTCCCATCCCAAGATATTCCAACTTTCTTCAACTGTGATGTAGAATCACATATGTATTTCCCAGATGGGGAAGATTTTTTTAACCTAGACAATGCCTGCTAATCTGCTGATGTTCCTGTGTATAATTTATAACTCATTTAATCCAATGCAATAGAATTATAGGAATCCCTCTACACATGCACACTGGCAATGTGAACAAATTTAAGGGGACTCTAGAATTGCTTTTTACATATATTAAGTCATGAGCCCAGGATATTTCTAAACTCAGATAAGATAACAGAATTATTTTGGTCCCACCCTGGAATTCTCCTTTCAACAAGACCTAAACATGAGTATAGAGAGTGTATTAGTTTGTTAAGGCTGCCAAAATGCAATAACCAGAAATAGAACTGCTTCTAAAAAGGGAATTTATTAAGTTACAAGTTTGCAATTCTAAAGCCATACAAATTTCCAAACCGGGCAGGCAATGGTGGGTCAGTGGCAGAGTTCTTGCCTGGTATGCCGGAGACATGGGTTCAATTGCTGGTGCCTGCCCATGAAAAAAAATTCCAAACTAAGGCATCCAGAGAAAGATACCCTGACTCAAGAAAGGCCAATGTCTGTCACATGGGAAGACATGTGGTTGTTGTCTGTTGGTCCTTATTCCTAGTTTGTTGCTTCCAGCTTCTGATGCCAGTAGTTTCTCTTCTTAGCATCTGTGGGCTTTCCCTTAGCTCCTCCAGAATACAGCTCTGGATTTTGGCTTGTTTAGCATCTCATGGGGAGGCACATGGCAATGTCCACTAGGCTCTGGATCTCCAAACATCCCTGTCTAGACATCTGTTCTGTTGACACTCCAAGCATCTACTAATGTCTGTATCTCTGAAGCATCTGTTCTCCAAGCGTCTGCATCTGAGGTTTCTCCAAAACATTTCCCCTTTTAAAGGACTCCAATACAATAATCAAGACCCACTTGTAATGGGCAGAGTCACATCTCCATTTAATCAAAAGTTCACACCCACAACTGGGTGTGTCACATCTCCATGGAAACAATACAATGAAAAGGTTCCACCCTAAAAAATAGGTCTGCCTCCACAAGATTGGATTAGCAAAGAAAACATGGCTTTTCTGGGGTACATAACAAGTTCAAACCAGCACAGGAGGACCAGCCCAAGGTAGCAGAGTTCTGTAAAACTACTACAAGTCTGTACCTTCTACAAGTGCTTCAGATGCCGTTGTGGTGTCCCTTTCCTGCTCCACAATAAATTACAGTGCCATCTGGGCCACCTGTTCTGAAAACGCACTAGGAAAAAGAACCCAACAGCATGCAGACCTGCACCATGCCTCATGTGTGGGAAAGAGACCAGAATCTGCCTTTGTTATCAATTAAATAACCAAGCTGTACTGAATTCATGGTGCTTCATCCTGTGACAGGGAGGCATTGGGCTAGGTTTCTGTGAAGGAATACTGCAGAATATTTAGACCAAATATGTGATCAGATCATAACGGGAAAATAACAAGGAGGTAAATATGTATATTTACCTTTAAATAACCCATTTACTGGCTTTCAAAAATGAAGCAGCTGTTTTTATATCTGAAAAATATCTTGTGAAGTAAGCAAGAATACTATCTTATAAATTGTTTAAATGACCCATAAATTGCTTGAAAACCAGGAAAATGTCCTATTCATATTGATATCCCCATGGCTTAACACAGTTCTGAGTATATAATAGGTATTTGATACTGAATGTTTGCTGAATAAACAAATAAATGAATACCTTGCATGAAGATGGAAGCCACCTACATTGGAAAACCCTTAAAACTTTACCTGTCATAGCCTCCATCCAAGTATTATAGCATTTGATTTCTGTGGTTTGGGTCATTTTATACCGCTACGCTGGGCACAGCTAATTGGTCCATGAATTCATGCTAAGACCAAAAGGCATTACGTATAAGGAAAGTCAACTTCCCATTGGGTGCCTTAGCTTAAAATGGATCTATAGGAGAACCTCTTACTGGCTAATAGACTACACTGAATTGTATCATTGAGGAAATGTGAATTCAAGTAGCACAGAGAATAAGGTGACAAGTCCTGCTGTCATGATGCTGTGCCTTTGGAAGGCCAGTACTGAGAGGGGCTAATTGCCAGATATGCCTTTATCTTATTCATCCAGGAACAATTTCCCCAATCTTGTTCTGAGACATGAGCATAGATACTGCACAACAATGGTCTGAGAAATGCTGACATGGCTACATAATAATAGTCTTGGAAAATGCTGAATTGCATGTCCTTTCTTGGTTACTGACAATACCCACCTGAACATTAAAACCTCTTAGAAATCCTACTCATAAATAAATAAATAAATATATATATATATAAATAAATAAATATATAAATAAATAAAAATGCTAGTTTAACCCTATTTAGCAGAGGGTCCTGAACCCTTTGTTTTGTAGCATATTCATTAACTGCAAAAATGTAACATAGGCCACCTGATTTGAAAACTGGCACCCTAAAGTGACCTGGATCTGTTTCCTCACAATTTAAATATATCTAACTGAAGTCTTGCCTCAATTATGGGGCTTACACATTTTATCCTCCAGAAATAAGCCTTATATATTTGAAAACGAAAACAGTCTCAAAATTAGACCAGAGGTTTTAGGGGACATCCGCGACTGGACACACATTGTACACTAGTCTGGAACAGGTGGAATGGCCAAGATCATAGCACAGACTTATAAATAAAGCTCCCAAACTGTGGAAGCTGGCACCTCTCCCTACTGGGGCAGCAGGCTGTGTTGGAGACACAACCCCATGGAAAAAAGAAACAGTTTCTACAAGAAACAGTTTCTATTAGGAGCAAAGGGAAGGTAGCTCAACCAAGCTCCTCTTGCTATTTTTTTTTTTTTTTTTTTTGGCATGGGCAGGCTCCAGAAATAGGACCCAGGTCTCTGTCATGGCAGGTGAGAATTCTGCCACTAAGCCACTGTTTCACAACTTCCAATTGCATTTTAATTAACAAATCTGGACTGCTGAATACAAGTTCTGAGCACAGATAAACCCAGAGAAAACAGGAAAGTAACCCTGAGGTGTCTCCTGGAAGAGAAGGGATGGGCGGAGAGGAAGGGGAAAAAAAGACTTTTGGAATCTACTGAGCTCAGAATACTGGAAAAGGGCTGTGTCTCAAGAAAAGGGGTACATAGAGCTGGGTACGAACTCTGACTCTTGACTGGTGAACCTTGGGGGCTGGGAAGACTGGCTCTGAAAAGAGATTTTTATTTTTTCTCTCTCTCCTTTTTTTCTTCTTCTTTTTGAAGTATTCCAAGTAGCTCATTAGACAAAGCCTCAGGCACTTTCCATGTCAGTGCTGACCTAGGCAAGGGTGAAGTTAAGATAGGTCTGAGAGACAAAGTAACAAAGTCAAGTGAAGAAGATAATTCCCTAAAGGGCATTTCTTCCCCTAAGAAAAGGGAGGCAGGGCCCAGCTTAAGTGGTGGCTCTCCTTCAGATAATTCAGACTCCAGGGGCTGGGAATCAGAAACAGCTTAAGCTTGCCTTCCACCTCAGCCTCTGCCTCAACAACACCCCTGGCAGAGACAGGATCTGCTGAGAACTAAAGGCATGCCACCACTTTATGCTGTGCAGAGATGCAGACTGACCAGCACCAACTGCGGGGCATGACAGGAAAAGCACAGAGTCTAGAGGCTTCAAAGGAAAGACAGACACACTGCTGGGTGTTATCCTCAGGGAAATATGATACTGATTATACCCTCTTCCTGAGACCTGGGCCTGCCTTGTCTGAGAAAATCTGATTGGGATTGATTATATCTGGGGAGATCTTCCTCAATAAAAGGTTCCATATAGGCAGGGTAAGAACCAAAGAAACAAGAGCTGAAAAATTCTTATCAATTATACAGAAGCTTTGCCAGAGGTCTAGAATAAGTTGAACTGAATGACAAAGAACACATAGAGAAAAAAGCCAACCAACAAGACAACCCTAGGTGAAGGAGCAAAACAACCTCCAGAATAAACTAATCAAGGAAGTAAGTTGCCTAGACAACAGCAAAAAATTATGAGTCACACTAGGAAAAGCAAAGATATGGCCCAGTCAAAGGAACAAACACTTTAAAATAGATACAGGAGTTGAAAAAACTAATTAAAGATGTTCAAACAAGCATGCTAAATCAATTAAAAAATCAAATAGATGAGTTGAGGGAAGCTATGGCAAAGAAATAAAGGAAATAAAGATACGGGGCAACCATAAGAAGAACTCAATGTTTGTAAAACCAAATGGCAGAATGTGTGGGGATGAAAGTCACAATAGAAGAGATGAAAAACAATAGAGAATTACAATAGCAGATTTGAACAGGCAGAAGTGAACTAGAGGACAGGACATCTGAAATCCTACATATAAAAGAGCAGATACGAGAAAGTATGGAAAAATATGAGCAGAGTCTCAGGTAATTGAATTACAATGTGAAGCACATGAATACGCGTGTTATGTGTGTTCCAGAAGAAGAAGGGAAAAGGGGGAGAAAGAATAATGGAGGGAATAATCACTGAAAATTTCCCTCTCTTACAAAAAATATAAAATTACAGATTGAAGAAGTGCAGCATACCCCAAATAGAATACATCAGAAGAGAGCGAACTCCAAGACACTTAATAATCAAACTGTCAAATTCAAAAACAAAGAAAAAATTCTGAAAGCAGCAAGAGAGATGCATACAAGGGAAGCTCAATAAGACTATGTGTGGATTTCTCAGCAGAAACCATGGAGGTAGAAGGCAATGCCAAGAATTCTATATCTGGCAAAACTGTCCTTCAAAAATGAGGGAGCTTAAAATATTTTCTGACAGACACCGAGAGAGTTTGTGAACAAGAGACTTGCTTTCCTATCTGCTAAGGGAGCACAACAGAAAGGAAAGGACAGGAGAGAAGGGTCTGGAGAAGAATGTAGAAATGAAGACTATCAGTAAGGGTATAAAAATTTAAAAAAATAAGAAAAGATATATCAGAATAAAGTCATGATGCATGCAACAATAAGGATGAACCTTGAGGATATTACATTGAGTGAAGTTAGCCAGAAACAAAAGGACAAATACCACATGGTCTCACTAATATGAACTAACTTTAAGAAGCGAACTTTGAGACTTAAACTTGAGAACATAGGCTATCAGGAGATAGAAAAAGGGTAGAAATACTCCATCAGCATTATGTAGGATTGACTATAAAGATCAGGAAATGGATAGCCTAATATTATCTGATGGTAGCACAATCCTGTAAGTACACTGAACAAAGCTGAGTGTGAGTATGGTTGAAAGAGGAAGGCTAGAGGCATTCATTACACCAGAAGGGAAGTTAAAAGTTAAAGATTGGGACTGTATAACTTAGTGAAACCTAGAGTGAATAATGATGGTGATTAAATGTACAAATATAAGAATGCTTTTACATGGGGGAAACGAATGTCAACAGTGCAAGGTGTTGAAAATGGGATGGTATACAGAAAAAACGCAATCAATGCAAACTCCAGTCTATAGTCAAAAGTAACATTGTAATATGCTTCCATTAAGTGTAACAAAGGCAATATATCAAAGCTAAATGTCAATAAGGGTGATATAAGGAAGAAGTATGGGATTTTTGGTGGTGTTGCCATTTCTCCTTTTTATTTTATTTTATTCATTTTTTATTCTTTTTTTCCCCCTTTTCTTCTTTCTTTGAAGAAGAAATTGACATGTCCTTATATAGATTGTGGTGATGTATGCATACCTATGTGATTTACCAGGAACCATTGATTGTTTACTTAGGATGGATGGTATGGTGTATGAATAAAGCTGTATAAAAATAAGCAGAAAGATATAAGAACTGGAGAAAAATGTGGAGAGAGAGATGTACCAATTTACTGTTAGTGGGGAAGTAGAATGGTGCAGCCCCTCTGGAGGGCAGTGTGGTGGTTCCACAGGAGGCTAAGTATGGGGTTGCCATATGATGGACTGAAAGCAGGGACATGAATGGACATTAGCACACTGGTGTTTATGGCAGCAGTATTCATGATTTGCAATGGATTGAGGTGACATCGACTGATGAACAGAAGGGAGAACAGTGGTGTACACATACAATGGAATATTGAGCAGCTGCAAAAAAGAATGATGATGTGGGCCATGCAACTAAGTGAATGAACCTTGAGGACAGGACATTGAGTGAAATAAGCCAGGAACCAAAAAAAAATACATTATAATGCTCACTAATATGGACTAAATTCAATGTGCAAACTCTGAGAATTGAATTCAAGAGCATAGATTATCAGGAGAAAGCTTTTTGCAAAGGTTCCCAGATTGTAAACTCTTACAGCAGTCATGTCCATTCCTGAGTTGTAACTGTTATTTCTAAATTCTGAGATTCTGAGTTCTTGGTATATAACCTGTCATTCCTTGGAACTTCAGGTATCTGTGTGACACCTGAGACTCAGAACTAGAATTTTGCAGCTATGAAAATAAGCATTACCCCACACAGCAACTGCTTAAAAAGCTGAAAAAGTGATCAGACTTCAATTAGAGATATGAATGAAGCTGATCTGGGTAGGACGAAGGTATATGAAACCAAAGTGTACAGGATGTTATTGACTGCATTTTAAAACTTCAACTTGTGTGTGAGATCACAGGAAGAGATGTTTATTTGGTGCAAACTGTATACTTTCAGTAGCACACTATCAAATCAAATCTAATTTGTATGGCTAGCTTTATTTGAACACCATGCTTATATGGAATCTTAAATAGATAGTGATAGCTTGTTAGTTTGTGCAGGTTATTGTGATGCCCCAATATAACCCAGAGTCAGCTGGACAGAAGATTTAAAAATATTTGCAAAGTACCCTTGAAGAATTGAGGAAAGAGGTGGAAATATTAAACTTTTCCACCTGGGGAAGACCTGATATTGCAAACATTTACTACCTATTTAATAGACCGAGCCCTCGATCTTAAATTCCTTCTGTAAAAGAGAAACTAAAATTACTCATACTTATGCCTAACAGTCACCCCCAGAGACCTCTTTTGTTGCTCAGTGTGGCCTCTGTTTCTAAGCCAACTCCTCAAGTAAACTTACTACCCTCCCCCTATGTGGGACATGACTCCCAGGGGTGTAAATCTCCCTGGCAAGGGGGACCTGACTCCAAGGGATGAACCTGGCCCTGGCATCATGGGATGTAGAAAGACTTCTTGTCCAAAAGGGAGAAGAGAAATGAAACAAAATGAAGTTTCAGTAGCTGAGAGATTTCAAATAGTCAAGAGGTAATTCTGGAGGTTATTCTCATGTACTATATAGATATCCCTTTTCAGTTTTTAGTATATTGGAGTAGCTAGTCGGAAATACCTAAAATCATTGAACTGTAATCCAATAGCCTTGATTCTTGAAGATGATTGTTCAACTATATAGCTTTTAGCTTTTTTTTTTTTTGGCCTGGGCAGACACAAGGAGTCAGGCATGGCAGGCGAGAAGTCTGCCACTGAGCCACCACAGCCTGCCCACTATACAGCTTTTATAGAGTGACTATGATAACCTTGTGATTGATACTTCCTTTATCCAGTGTGTGGACAGATGAATAAGAAAATAAGGATAATAAATAAATAACAAGAGGGGCTAGGGAGTATGGGATGTCTTGGGTGTTCTTTTTTACTTTTGCTCTTATTTTTATTGTTTATGGAGTAATCAAAATGTTCAAAAATCGATTGTGATGATGAATGTCCAACCATATGATGAACCATTGATTGCATACTTTGGGTGATTATATGGTATGTGAATATATCTCAATAAAAATACATTTAAAAAAATTAGACCAGACCCCTTTCTATAAAGCAATTACTCAAATGGTAACATGAGTCAAAGCCTTGGACTGCAAAATTTTTAGGACTTCATGACTTCATTTAGGAATCCTAAAAACAACTTTGGACATCATCTGTTAAAAATGCAACTTTCACAACGTTCCATTGTCAGGAAGATAAAAGTTCTTTGGGTTGGTTTATTTTCATTAGTGCCTTGGCAATAAATATGTAAACAATTTTAAACTAGGCAAACACACATGCTGAGAATAATAAAATCCATCTTAATTGCTGCTCTACAAGGAAAAGAACTCGGAGTAACTTGTCAAACAAGCAAATGATCTATGCCTTTTCTTGTCACTTTTCTTCTCCTCAGTGAGCTTAATAAATAAAATTGATAGTTTTGGAAAGAATTTTTGCTCCGCTATTCCAGTTGTAACATTCCTTCGCTTAAATATCAGTTACCACAACATTCCAGACTTTGAAGCAAAAGCTGATTCCTGCATTTATTTTGACATGTATCATAAAGCAGCATCGATAAAGTTCAATCCATCAGCCCTGGCTGGAGGTTTTCCTGATACATGCCTGTTTTTTTACTCTTTTTTTACCCCACTCCTTCTTCCCCCTGCGCCCCCCCCCCATTCCACTCCAGTGTATTTAATTCATGGTAGGAAAATGAATTCTTTCCACTTTTTAATGATTTGATGGTTGCAATGTTAGTTACAAGGAACTGAAATTTTAACCCTTTAAAAAATACTAATTAGGATTACAAATAACTGAGTAGAAATTTTTGCAGTGAGCAAACACATCCAATAAAGGAGAGAAAAGGTGAGAATGGACTAAAGTTACAGGAATATAAAATTCATGATCTGGTGGAGATAAAAGTTAGCATTCTAATGAAGAATTCATAAAGAATTCATAAAACCTCAATTCTCACTTGCTCCCAAAATAAAATAAAATATTTCTGAAGTCAGAAATTTTTCTTATACATCAGTCAATACGTACTCCTGTAACAGAATAACTCCTGGCAAGATTTCAACCATTCTACCTGGAGTACAATTGAAAGCAAATTTTATGAAAATGCATATACATGGCCAGCTTTCACCCCCAAGCACTAAGTAACAAATGGTTTTTGAATACAGATATTGCTATTAACGTGTAGACATAGAGATAGGAATTAAATAAAAAGGAAATAAAGCAAAGACAGATATAAATTTCAATAACCTGTTAGTATCAATGAGGAGAGTTCTAGAAGTAAATGCTTCTACTAGGGAAGAAAATAAGAGGCTGAAGGAGAAAAGGTATGGAATTTAGTTTTCACACCCGTTCTTCGTGTATTGCTTGAATCTTTTAGATTAGGTCCTTTGTTTCTCTATTTTGTTTCTTAAATGAGTGAGAATATAAAGTCACCTAAACACAATGACGTAAGACATACTAAAAGAAGAGGAAATAGATCTACTAGTTTTGTGCTCCGGAGCAGCCAGGAGAATGTCAGCACATGGACATTCTATAAAGAAACTAGAAGATCATGTCCACGTTATCTGTACATGCTATAAACAAGGTTTTGTCTCTCACCCTGAATTGGTTCAGAGATAAATTCTTACAATATTAACATTAAAGTAAGGCTTGGGATTCATGTTTTCAAAAAAGAATGAGAATTTATAACAGTGCTTTACCAGTTTGAACACACACCACTCTAACCACTCTGGACCAAGCAGTGCCTGCAGCGTGCCGGAGGGAAGGCTGCTTTTTCCTCCTTCCTTATAGTGGGTACATTTTCCCCAGCCTCTCCCATAAAATATTAGAGGCAGGAGAAATGACTTTGATAAAGCTTATACTAAAATATATGAAATTTTATAGCATTCCTTTGAGATGTAATATGCTGTCATAGTTTTAGTTCATAAATCTCTTGATTATAGATTTCTAATTTCCAAAATATTAAATTTCAAATACTTTCAAAAGGACAAATGCAACTTTTTTATTTTTTTAAAAAAAGCCCTAATCTCCAAAGCATTTATTGTTCATTATCCATTTTTCTTCAGTTTTTTTTTTGTGAAACAATTGAATAACAATAAGAGCAATAATGATAATATTTAGTACCGTATAGTAGGTACTATGCCATATTTACATAAATTGTCACTTTAAAACTCCATGACAATCTTAAGAGACTGAAGAAAGAAAGGCAAGATAAAGAAACCAAGACTTGGAAAGGTTAATGATTTGCCCAAGATCACACAACTTTTAAGAAAGCCAAACCAAGATGCAAATTCAGGTCTATTTGGCTCCATTGCCCACATACTTTATACTAAAAAAAAATGACAAAAAAAAAAGAATATGACAAATGTCATAGGCATTATCACTTGCCCATAAAAGAAAAAAGTATTCCAATTATGAACATGTAAGTGTTGAGGTGAATGCACAGAAAAATTTAATGGATAGGAGAATATTGCACTTTAGATAACTAGAAAATCTCAGAAATGTTTGGATAACATAACGCCCAATCCCTTCTATTAACCCAAAGCTCCTAAAAAAAGAGAGAGAGAGAGAGAGAGAGAGAGACTTCAAATGCTCTAATATCCCACTAATTGTTTCAAGGATCTCTATTTTACTTTCCCTGTATAAGTACACATCTAATGATGACGGGACAGAGGTACACATATGATCAAGGTTATAGGCAATCAAACATATTTACATTCCTACAAATTTCAGTTTTTATGAATACTATGCTCAAATATAGGCATCAGATAACTGTTAAACATTTTTTATTTTAGGAAGCTGAATTAAAAGCCAGGGCTATACATGCAAAGCAATTGTCTAAGCTAGATAAGACCACCATCTAAGTGGTGAAATTTAAGGCATAGAGAATACTCTCTTGCTCAAAATGTTTTCTGTTCTTGTTCCAGTGTCTTAATTACACTGTGTCACATTGACCAGAATTTCTTTTAGATACTGATTTGGGAAACTCGAATGATACTATAAGCCATTCACTCTTTAGTATTAATTAACTTAATAAGATTACCCCCCTTTCCAGCAGGAGCGGGAGTTTCCAGTGATTCTCAACTGCACATTATAATCACTTATGAATATTTTTATATCATGCCAATGCCTGAACCCTACCTACTCCCAGAAATTCTCTGGTTCTGGGGTTACCCAGGGCCCAGGCATCTGTATTTTTTAACAAGCTCCTCAGGTGATTCTGGAATGTCTTAGGCCTGATAACCACAAAGTAAGATGTACTCTGCCTCCTGTGAAAAGAGGCATGCCTCTATTTTCTGAATTTTTTTGGCCTGGGATAGATTAGACTCTTTCATAGTAGGATGCTTCAGGAGACATAGCAACCACTACAGAACCTACTTTGAAATGAGAAAAAAAAGTTGTATAGAAAGGAAGTTAAAGAAGAAAAAAAAAAAAGAAGGAAAGAAAAAAGACTACATTTTGGTTATTTAAAAAGAAAACTGGCATGGAGTAATGGTGGTTCAGTGGCAGAGTTCTCGCCTGCCATGCCCGAGACCTGGGTTCGATTTCTGGTACCTGCCTATGCAAAACAAACAAACAAAAACAACAAAAAGAAAACTATCTGACTTCTTTAGAGCACAAGAGACATGATTCCATTTTCTTAAGTATTTAAATACATCTCACTATTCACTGCTTCAAACTATATACTTTCTAATAGCCCATATGTCTTTAACTAACATATAACAGCTGGTAAATGATAGGAGTTAAATCTTAATTATCAGATGCCTTGACTCTGATATCATTAGAATTTTAGACTACAAAGCAGGTTCAACAACTAACACATTTAATTTCTATTTATTTTCATCCCATTTTATCAACAGTTCATATCTGCAATAAATGAATCAACCCAGTTGGCTTCCTATATTTCAGGAATCTAGGTCAGAACATTATTACTAAAAGATCAAACATCACCTAAGGTTCTATTATCAAATTTAATATATAAATAACTCATTACATTGAAGTGTGAGGCTTACCAAGAATTAACATTTAACTCTCTCTGCTATTAGTTTTCTGTGCAATCTGGATAGGTTGCTTCCTATCCAATTATTAATAGTCAGCAACAATTAATACTTACCTTATCTCCCCTGAGATTTTGTTAAAGGATTTTGTTATAATATTTATAAATACTGGAAAAATTCTAAAATACAATATAAATGTGAGCTAAAGAGAAGCATTCATTGACTGACAGATTCTGTCAGGGTTAAGTAAAAGTAGAGAAAGACCAGACACAAATTTCATTCATCTACTTATTCCTAGATTGTAGTCTTATATCTCATTCCTGTCTATTTCAGAGAGGATATTTTGGAAACCAGGTAGATAAGAGTTTATAGGATTTCAATTATTATATGAAGACGGAGAAACAACTTCAATACTCTTGAAGTTGGCCTTATAAGGGATGTTGCTTGTCAGCATTCTTGGTGCTGAGACTATTCCTTGTCTAAAGAGCCCAGAGAATCACCCAACTGAGGCTCTTCTCCATGTATTTTGAGGGGACAAAACCCAGTTGCTAATAATATTACTTGTATTCATGAGATATAGACGAGAAGGTGGCCCCCAATCATCCCTTTGAACCACGGTTGGGCTGGTTAGGTTTGAGGTTCTCTATGGCTAGCACGCGTGAATTGATAGATGGCCGTGGTGCACCAGTCTTCTTCTTATTTGATCTCCTAGGAGAACAGCTCCCAATTTCCAGGATTCATTTAAGACTAAGCATGCATTTTCTTTGGTTTTACTTATTGTTATTCCTAAGGAGGACTACTATTTTTTTTTCTGTCCTTCCAATGAAATCTGGAACCTTCTAGACAGAGAAAGAAGTTAATAGCAAAATGGTTAGATATACTTGCTGGATGTCATCCATTTCATCAGACTTCTGTTCTCTTGAATAATTTCTTAAAATAACAATGGCACTAATAGGCATGATAAAGAGCTTCATTCATGTCACTTACTTATATAGGTGTTTTAGCAAGTCATAGCTTTACAAAGAAATTAGCATAGCTAGAGTCTTAATTTATGGATCCACTACATTTGAACATTGGTTTTGGTGCAAAACAGAAAACAGTCCAGGAAAGAGCAGTTTTTCAACAGGTAGGAAACATTGGTAAGCATTAAGATTATTGGCTGAGTTCAGACAAGTTGGATAAATAAAGCTCTGCCTAAGTAAAGACTGTTCAATGCACCATGTTCTAGAACTTGAGCTTTCAGAGACAGATGTAGTCCCATTCTACTCTCTTGGGATTGGTCCATATCTAGACTATTGTTGCAAGTAGGAAGGTCATACTTCAAAAGGAATATTTTTAGAGGACGTGTCGATGGAATCTGCTGGTTGCCTTTCTTATATCTAGTCTACCTTTTTTTTCCCTTCTTTTTACTAAAATGAATCCTGCTTTTATTCAGGTTATCTATTAAATCTTACTTTAAAATTATGTTTCCTGCTCTCTCTTAGGGTTGCATCCATGATACAATTCTAGCCAATAATTAGGAATTGTTTTTCCATTTTTAAAGGGAAGGCTGACTCAGAAGATATACGTCCTATGACCTTCTGCCCTTAATTTCTCCTACCTGGAATGGAAACATGGCAACTCTAGTTATGGCGGCTATCTCAGAGCTTGAGGATGAGAATTGTACACACAGGGTGGGAGAGACGAAACCTAGAAGGTTCTGGGTCCCTGATGAATTTGCTGAGTCACCATGTTGACTCTGACCTGCCTACTGTAGGATTTGCTTTATGTGATACAAAAAAACCCATTTATTTTCTAAGCCTCTAATTTGGTGGTCTCTGTTACTTGCAGCTAAAAACAATTTTTAACTTTTTACAATTTTTGTTGTGTTTAGAACAGTTCACTTGTAAATCATTTGTAGACCTCTTTCAAAAACTACTGATATTTCCAATTTGTTTTGGAAGTGCCCTTAATTTATCATAATTTGTACAGAAATGATGGGCTCACTTGGAGATAGAACAACCCTAATGGTATTTATAGATATCTATTGCATCTTTGCCATATGCCAGTGGCTGAGCTAAGTGCTTTAAATTGATTATTTTTATACAACAATCTTATGAAGAACATATTATTATTATTACCTCTCTTTTAAAAGGAGAAAAATAAGGCATGGAGAGTTTGAATAATTTTTTAAGATCATATAACTAAGGGTGATTAAAAATTGGAACTCTACTCACACTCCAGAATTCTTTAATAAGCACACTATAGCCCCCAAGCCTATTTTATACATGGCTTCAAAAAGGCCTCTCCACATACACTTCAAAGTAAACTTGCAGACAAATAAAATCAAACTATAAATTATGAAGGCAGATGTCCTGTTTATTTTAAATATTTTTTCACCAACATTTCTTTCTGTTCAATGTAATTTTATTCTGGTCTCTAAGAATTGCCTCATGAAAAGCAAATCTTTAATGGCACAAATTAAAATGGCATAAGGCAGGTAGGTGACATTATTTAGTCCCTGGACAAAATGGTGAAGGGGTAAACAAAGTCAACCTTTTCTCCAAAATAGCTACAATTACTTTTATAAGATATAGAAGCCCTAAACATGAGTCTGAAACTTCTCCCACCAAGAAATGAATGGAAGTGTGCCCACAGATTAGGAAATTTCGGGAATGTAAATAGGCAATTAAATTTTCATAATAAATCTGGCAAATAAATTAAGAAGCCATTTATTGGCTCAATATCTGAAAAGCAAAACATCTGCTTTGCAAAGGATCACTTTTTCTCTAAGAATATTTCTAATACAGGAATATAAGCATGTAAATATTGGTGCCTTTTGATCATTTCATTTTGTTAAGAATTAAAATTTGACCCTTTAAAAGCTGAAATAACTGCTTAATTATTTAAAGAAAAAAGTTACCAACATTAAAACTAATCAAATCAAACATTTGTTTAATTATAAGCCTTTTTTGACTCTAGCTCATTTCTATCTGGCTTTTTTTTTTTTTTTCCTTTTGCATGGGCAGATCCCGGGAATCGAACCCGGGTCTCCAGCATGGCAGGCGAGAATTCTGCCTGCTAAACCACTGTGGCCCGCCCTGGCTTTACTGTTTTTAAAGCAGTTTTACTGAGATATATCCGCATGCCATAAATCCATCCAAAGTATACAGTCAATGGCTTTTAGTATATTCACAGCCTTGGACATTCATCACCACAATCAATTTCAGAACATTTTCATTACTCCAAAAAGAAAAACGCTATACCCCTTAGCAGTCACCTCTCAATCCCTCAATCCTTTCCCAGCCCTACAAAATGACATATCTATTTCTGTCTCTATAGATTTATTTGTATTCACATTTTATACAAATGGCCTCATGTAGAGACAAGACTCTCTCATTAAAACTTGCTTGTTTTTTTCTCTCTTTATCTTCCACTGACATGGTCTAAATGAAATACACTTTTAAAATGGGTCCAAAAAGGGTAAGGAAAATAACCTAAAGAAGCAAAAGTCGGGGTGGGGGAAGAGGGAGGGAGAGAGAAAGGGAAAGAATATTAAGATTAGCAGAGATAATCAAAATAAAGGGAAAGCCAAGAATGCTCTAGCGATAACTATCATTTTTGGCAGGTGGATCTATGGCATTAAAGGCATAAAATAGAGAGCCAGGAGGAAGGCCTTACCACTGACCTCACAGGTATACAGACCTGTAACTTTCCTGGCTGGCGGTATGGCTGACCAAGTGGCGGCTGCAGACTGGACCTAGCAGCCAGCAGTGTCCCCGGCAGGGGTTCTACCCACGGCTGCTCTGTGGTGCCAAATGCCTCCCTCGGGAGAGAAGCCAGGGAGGTATCAGCCTTATCTGGAGACTCAGCATTACTCCTCCCCTGCTCCCATAAGATTACCCTACCATTGCTCTTCTTTACTCTGATTATCCGTGCACAGGACAGGGCTGAGATTTTCTAAGCTACCAAACAGCCAAAGTTTTCTGTGGCTATGACAGTTCCCAAGTGAAATTTTTTTTTTTTTTGGGGGGGGGGTGCAAAAGAAAGAAGGCTGGAAAGAAGAGGAAGCAAGCCCCTTTCCTGCTGCAACCCACAACCTCGCATTGTTCATGTCCTGAGAAGGAAAGAAAACAAATGTTCTGGCTGGGTTTGCTCTCCATTCCCAGTGGGTGCTGCCTCCTTTCCCTCGAGGTTGAGCTTGTGAATCATGAACATGCTGGCACACATGGAGAAATGCAAGCTCCAGTTCTTATGATACAGGCAGTGGCTCCTCAGTTATTCAGAACTAAACATGCCAACAACTCAGGGCCCATTGAAACACATCCACACACCATTAAACAAAGTAAACAAGTAAATAAAACCTTCCTAGAAGTGAGAGTATGCATCATAATATTCACACGTCAAAGCTGGGACAGTTTCTCCTAGGAGAGATTGCCAGGCCTTTGCCCAGAACCCAGCTTATTCTAGTTAAGACCCAGTTCCAAGCAGTTTAGCTATTGGGTACTCAGCCCACAAATAGTAGACACAGAAAAATTAAGGGAAGTGTGCTACCCAAGGCAGACAGACATAAGACAGCAGTCCAAAGACAACTAACTAGTCCTTGAAGAAGAATTAATCGCACCAGACAGAGCAAATCCAAACCAAGAACAATGACAAAAAAAAAATTTTCAGAAAATATGATCTACATGCTCGGATAACTTCCTTTATACAGTTTATAGCACAGTAAAATAAATCATGCTTGTAATGAGTATTCTCAATCATTAAGAAAAATACAGATGGTCAAAGCTTTGTTTACGAAAGCAGGAGAGTTTTAGCACTCTTTTAAAAATGTTGGCACTTCTATAGATAAATTTTCATTTTCTGGAACACCCACTAATTACTGAAATCATTAGACTTCAATATTCATCTTTAGGGTACATGACCACAAAGCCACGCGAGAAAATGGAGAAAGTAGATGAAATAAGCAAAATTCAAATTACCAAGCAGCAGAGCTGGAAACTAGGGGATGAGAGGTTCTTAACAAATGTGGATGTATGAGAAGCTTGCTCAAACATAGGCCTTCCTCTTCAAGAACACATGGTGCCAGCCCGTGCGCCCTGCAGTGCAGCGGTGGTACCAGCCTGTGTGCCCTGCAGTGCAGCTGTGGTGCCAGCCCGTGTGCCCTGCAGTGCAGCGGTGGTGCCAGCCCGTGTGCCCTGCAGTGCAGCAGTGGTGCCAGCCCATGAACCCTGCAGTGCAGCGGTGGTGCCAGTGCAGTGCGGATGGACGGCCCTTCCTTCTTCACAAAGGACAAAGAACAGTAACTCAGAATCCCCAATGATCATCAGAACTACTTGTTAAAAAAGGCAGACTTCCAGGATCCACCCTGGGATGTGCTGGTTTGGAATGTCTAGCTGGGACCCTGGAGTCTGCATTTTTCAAACCTCAGCCCAGTTAGGAATCATTAATAGGGGATGTCGTGATTTGGGGAGCCTTGCTGAGTGCCTGGGCTTCTCAATTCAGCCATCTATACCTTGAGGGATATATAACCTGCTACTCATTCAATCTGTAGGGCAGCTGGCTGTGCTTGCCAGGATGTACTCACATGCAGCCTGGCTCCCCACTCTGGACACGAGGGGCCCACATCCTCCCATTGAGCCCAGTGAGTCTCCTAAGAGATTAGGAGATTAATTTTAAGAGATTTCAATTTAACAAGAGACAGTAAAATGATCCATAACTTGCTTTTCTATAAGGCAATTGATCTCTGCCCATCACTACTACCACCACCACCAAAAAAAAAGTGTTTGAACAGAAATAAAAATGGAACTGGATATTTTACAGTATCAAAACCAGTTACAAGAAAAAACAAAGTTTTGTTTGTTTTTTCCTTCAGTTTCTTTAAGAGGCTGACACTGGTGGTCAGAATATTCCGACTCTAGTCACTTTCTAACTTTCTGCTTCTCTGCTTAATGATGAAATCTCACACTTACATTCTGCTTACTCCTTTTTGTCCAGAACCATTTATTTGGGCATACATATTCTCTGGCTGGCAGGCTTTATTCTGTGTATCATCTTAATTTCCCACAGAAATTCTAAGATCCTCCCAACTGCACAGATTTCTCAAATACAATCTCACAGACACCAAGTTTTTAAAACAAAATAAAATACTGGTGATGAATTTGAATATGTCAAACCCTCCACCTTGGGTAAAACCAAAATCTAGCTATGCTTCTTTGGTATTTCAGCTGCTGGACTGCCTATTCATTAGCTTTTTTTTTTTTTTCCATTACGTGAATAGCAAACATTGATATCTCTGAGCACACAAAAATATCTTCTGCACAAACAAAGTAAACTCAGCTGTGAACAGAGCAATTTATTTAGCCTCTTTTCTTTTAATGTTGAAAAGGATAGTGTATAGTTTGGGTCAAAAGAACAAAAGATTAAAATTGTTTTCTGCATCCTCCTGCAAGATTTCTGTTATGAGTGCCAGAAAAAAGGAAGGGTAAAGTGGCCGCTAGCTTTGACTACTGAGCTACAAAGTTTTCTGCATAATCTTTAGATTCCAACTCCCTGAAAACTAGGATTGTAGCTATTTGCCTCCAACTCTACACAGATGTGTTTAAAACCTGAATAACAGTATTGGTATGTTAGGGGCTTGATCCACTTTCTAGAAGTACCCAGCTCCTTTCAGAGTATATTCTTGGTGTACAGCAATTCTCTAAAATTAAGTGAACTGAAGTTCTCTAGTAATTAGAAATGTTTCTAAACATATCACAGTATGAATGTATGTTAGGAGAGTAAGCTGGGGTTGAGAAAACAAGGAACAGATTTTTTTGTTGAGTTAATTAAAATTGTGAGTAGTTTACCCAGGCTAAAATGAGAAAAATATTATCACTGTCTTTGATTATTGGACATATTTTAGATTTAATCTAAATGATCTACAAAAATTCTTCCCTCTGCATGCATTTTGCCACTCCTATTTCTTAAAATATATCCCCAAAGGCTATATTTATTCACCTTTAAGGGTATCTTACCCATAGCAACTTGATAAATAAATATCTAAAGAAAGAATGAATGGACATTATTTAAAAATTTTAAGTTAACATCCCAAGCTTAGAAACAGATTTTCATATTTTAAGAGAACTAAAGGGTGTCATCACAGAGAGTACAAGCTTTTTAGTAAGCAGAACTGGGATAGAATTCTAGTTAGCCTCAAGCATTGAGCTTTACCATCTTTAACATGGGTTTAATATTTGAAAATTTCCTATAAAGATTAAAAATAATGTCTGTGAATTTCCAAGCACAGTCTGGTATATATGATATTGGTGGTGAGTATGATGAGTGTTCTTTAAGAATCAGTGCTGAGGGGAACAAGAGTAGTTCAGTGGTAGAATTCTCACCTGCCATGTGGGAGACCCAGGTTCAATTCCCGGCCCATGCACTTCCCAAAAACAAAGCAAGCAAACAAACAAATAAAAATTCAACAGATGATGCTGCAATAGCAGGATTCTCACATGGAAAAAGAATGAAATGTGAACCCCACAATATACAGCATACAAAAAAAAAAAAAAAGAATCAATGCTGCTGTAAGCACTGCTATTTATTTACATCATTCTGTGTGTTGCAATTTTTTTCAGTCTCAAACAATCTTACCATTTTGGTTGATATGATTTACTAGAACAATAGAATGTATAATTCAGAAGTGAATAAGAAAACATACTATAAAGTAAAGCATAAATGACTTTTCTATTGGGGGGATATTATTGTATTTCAATGTCCAGAGCTTTAAGGAGCACCTCTTTATCCATCAAAATTCTTGGATTTTAAGAAACATAAGCTGATACTGGTTGACCTGAGTCAAAAAATGAATTTATTAGCACTGTAAGGGGTGGTTCGCAGAACTGAAGGAAATGCTTTGTAATCAGGTCCCGGGAAGGACAGAAATTACGCATTCTACCTGGGAGTCAAAATAAAGGGATTAAGAGAGTATGTTCTAAAGACGGTGTGGCCAGAGTGTTCCACTTCTCAGCACTTTCTAACCTTCTGTTACTCTGCTTAATAATAATAAAAGCTCACACCACAATTTATTTAACCTGTCTACTGTTGATGAATATTAAAGTTGTTTCCTATTTTCTATGTTAATATCTTTGCTATATTAAAATGCAACAAACTATTGCATTGAAAATGAGTGTACGTAAATCTTCACATATGTAATAAGGATCAATAAGATCCTTATTACCTACTTGGCATGAATTTCTAGTTACGAAATTGTGAGTGAAGCAAGAAGTAATGAAAGGTAAACAAACATATTTTAATGAATTAGAAAATGGAAAAATAACAGGTTTAAAAACAAATACATGATGGGAATATTTGGAACTACATAGAGGTGCTGGTTGTATAATGTTGTGAACACACTAAAGGCCACTGAATTGTTAACTTTAAAATGGTTAATTATATTTTATGTGTTTTTTTTTTTTTTACCTCACAATTATTTTGAATTTCGAAAAAACAAATACAAAAGTAAATCCTGGGCAGGCCACAGAGACCCAGGTTCAGTTCCCACTGCCTGCCCATGCAAAAAAGAAAAAAAGAAAAGAAAAGAAAAAGTAAATCCTTGGATAAAACAGGCTTAGGCAACATTAGGAATAAGTATTTTTAAAATATGCACATATGATTTTATGAAATCTCAATAAAGTTGATGCTTATAGAAAAATACAACCTTCCAAAATTGAATAAAAATGTAGATAGTAACAATAAAAAGAATGCAAAACTTTGTCAAAGATTATCACCAGAATATGATTCCAGGCCCCTCTAGTTTTTACATACAAGCTATATAAACTACCAATAATCACTTGCACAGGCTAGAAAAGGTTTTACAACTTCCAGACTCCATTTTAAGAAATCAATATATCCCTAATTTCTCTATCAGAAAAAAATAGAACTAGCAGATACCAAAAAGATTCACGTTTCAATAAGGTTCATATAAGCAAAATTCTAGCATACACAAACCACTAGCCTAACAGAATATTCTAAAACTGAAGTTCTAGAGTAATACACCATTCCAGACCCTTCCTATCAGCCATACTTTTCTCTCACTACAGAACTAGCCTCTTCAGGGCCAACTCAGTCCATAAGGCTGATGGACTCCCCACTGTGGTCAAACCTCAAGTTGCTTTAGTTTCTGTGAAATATCAGTGAATTTAAGTTACTAGGAATAATCATCATCACCTAGCTTCCCTTATAAGAAGCATCTAGGTCACAGCTCCTTCTCTTTGAGAAATGCTAACACAACTACTATACAAACACACAGAAACAGATCAGGAGACTAGCTGCAAGAATTAGAGGAAGAAGATACAACTTCAGATGAGAAGAATGAGGGAGCAGGAAAGATGCAGCATTTGAGTCGTTCTTCAAAGATAGGTAGGGTTTGGACAGATTTGCATGAGCACACTTACTCCATAGTTAGAGAGGAAAGAGAACCCATGATGAGCCACTAGTCATCATAATAAAATATATTGTCCAACTTAGAGTTGCCAGATAAAATACGGGCTGCCCAGTTAAATTTGAATTTCAGATAAACAGCAGATAAATTTTAGTATGTCCAAAACATGGAATATTGGGGAGAAACTACCACAGGGAAAGAAGTAGACTATCCAGTAAGTCAAGCAGGAATGTCTTGAACATGTGTTTCGTAGGTTCACAGAATGTTTTGCTTTGTCTTTCCTCCTTCCCTTACCCCTCAATCCAACATGTAAACTCAGAGGAATACACTGGAAGTTCCCATCCTAGGACATTTCAGGCATATCTAATGTTGTACTGAAATAAGTCCCTGACAGAGGCAGTCCCAGAGAAATAGGTACAACAATCTCTATTCCTGTCTCAATCCTGGGGCAATATGCAGCAAGTTCTCAGAGCTGGCAACTGCACAGGAGCCAACCAGCAAAAAAACTAACCAGCCTAAAGGCAAGGAATCCTGGAACTTGGCAAAGACAGCCACTTTTCCTGGATACATCACTGAATTGTGAATTTTAAAAGGAGAGTAGAACTGACCATTATGGTATTTGGGATTTCCACAAAACTGTTTCCAAAGACAGCTGTGATAAATATTTTTGAAGTGGCAGTAACTCCAAAACCAACCACACTATATCATCCTGGTTAAGAAAATGGGGTCTGGGGCGGCTACTGTGGCTCAGCAGGCAGAGCTCCGACCTGCCGTGCTGGAGGTCTGGAGTTCGATCCCTGGTGCCTCCTGCCCATATGCAAATTAAAAAAAAAAAAGGGGGTCTGAAGTCAGAGCCGGGTGTAAACCTCAACTCCACCTATTGCTAGCTCAGTAATCTTGCTCAGAATTCCCATCCTCTCTGCAAGACTCAGTTTCCTTTCTGTTAAATGGGAATAATCGTAAGGTGATTAAATGAGATAATGTTGATAAAGTGCCCATCTCATAATAGTGCACAATACAGGTAGTCATTATAATATTCCAATATATTTTTGATGTATCAAAAGGCAAAGGGAGGGTGCATGTGTAGTTCGGTAGTTAGAATGCCCGCCTTTCATGCGGGAGACCCGGGTTCGATTCCCGGACCATGCACCCCCCAAAAAAAGACAAAGGGAAGAACTGTTGATCTTCACAGCATTCCATTCTACAATGGGAGAAATCAGTGACCCTGTGGTCGAGATTCAGAGTCCCCATAGTCAATGATCAATTCTAGCATCTCCAGGCAGCTTTGACGTTTCTGGTGTGCTAGGGTCATTCCCAGGGTTCCTGGTGCAGAATAGGGAATTCAGAGTTTCCTACAGGGATGAGCAAGGAGTGGGAGGAGGGAAATATGCCCCAGACCCTGAAAGACTTCAAAATGGAAAGATTTTTGGAGGCAGAGAATATGTGAGATTCCAAGAAGATATCTGAGAACTTTCCTCCCTCAGTGGGGAGAAGCTGAGTCATGTCACATACTCTTAATTCAGTGAGGTTTACGGCCACAGCCGTGGAGGGAGAAGATAGTCAGCCTTAATTAGCTTCAAAACAAATGTCCAGAACTCCTGGGATGAATCCAAAATCTAGCAGAACTCTAGTAAAGATATCCAGGCTCCTAAACTTAAGTACTAGTTCTAGAAGAATGAAACCAAATCTAGGACAGCTTTTGAAAAATTACCATTTTACTGAGCATTTACATTTATAAGATTAATTTTACTTAATCATTAACACAACTCTATAACGTCGTATTCTTATTTATAGGAAAGGCTCGGTCATCTCAGTAAGTTCCTTGAAGGAAACTATATGCTAGGGGATGGCAGAATGCTTGGCACATAGTTGATGCTCAATAAATATTCATTGAATTGAATCATTCAAAGCCACACAATCAGCTGGTGGTAAAAGCCAGGATTTGAACCTTGGCCTTACTCTAAAAACCAAACACGGATTCTATGTCATACTGCCTGCCAAGGTAGGATTTATTAGTCAGGGTTCTCCAGAGAAACAAAACTGACAGGGTATCCTGAGATACATATATTCAGAGACTTATTACAAGGAATTGGCTCATATGACTGTGGGACTGGCAAGTCTGAATTCCATAGGGCAGACCACAATCTTTGAATCCTATAAAGATGATTCTGAAGTCTGACAAGTCCAAAACCCCATAAGGCATACCAAAGTCTAGAAATTGATAAAGGCGATGCTGAAATTGAGTCTGAATTTCCCCAGGGAAGTTGGTTGACTGAAATTGAGGCAGAAGTTCTTTCTTAATCTGAAATCCTCCAAGGCTTTTATGACCTTCAATTAATTGGAGGCAGAAACTCCCCATATTGCTGAGGACAATCTCCTTTGGTGATTGCAGATGCACTCAAGTGACTATAGATGCAGATTCATCTAAAAAAACACCTAGAGTAACAGTCAGACCAGTTCTTTCTTGACCAAGCAACTGGACAGCATAACTTTCCAAGTTGACACAAGAAAATAACCATCACACAGACTCAGGCTAGAAAGCATACCAAGGCAAGCTCCTGCCCAGACTCTCTCCTTACAAACTCTCCTGGGGGTCAACCAAGTTACACTGGGAGAACCACTTAGAGGGGCTCAGGTGCCTTGGGGTGCCTAGGGAGGTTTTAGAACCATTGGGAAAATTTATGAAAGTAGAAATTGTAATTGATCCTGCTAGTTGCCTCTCTATTATCTGCTTTTCCGTTTTTACCTTGTTAAGAGAACCTTGATTTTCTATTTGCTCAGAGAGCCAAAGTTCCCATTTTAAAATATTCACCTCCTAGAAACATTTGGTATCTTGATTATGATAATGATTTCATAAGTGAACACATATGTCAAAACTCATCACATTGTACAATTTAGAACTGTGCAGTTTATTGTATTAAATTATATTTGCATAAAGTAGTTTAGCAACAACAAGAAAATCAACCTCAGGACTCCCTTATGATCCAGTTCTGGACAATGAGATGTGTGCATAAGTCTATTACAGGAGCTTCCATCAAAAGTATTGTAGTCCTGTAAAAGAGCTCAACTGAAATGAACCTCTTACCCTCTGAGGTTCCCTTTTCTTTCTGCCTGGAGATGGGCAGCTGACCTGAGAGAATGAGGACAAAAGCCTCAAGCTAAGGAAGGTGAAATATGAAGCTAGAAGTAAACTGAATCTGTGATGACTTGCTGGAGAGGTTGCACCAGCTCTGACCTGTCTACTTTCTGATTTCTTGGTTTTTCGAGCAAAATAAGCCCCTATTTGTTAGGCATGATATAGTATGGTTTCTTCATATTCAGTAGTTTGCAATTACTGAATGACAATGCTCCCACGCATATCATAAGGCAGATAACACTGCCCTACTGTCTCTAGAGTCAGTAAATTCCTGTCTCTAGAGTCATTTCCAAAGCCTTTCCAGCCTCACTTCCTACTACAGGCTTCTCGGAACACCTGTCTCTATCCCTAGCAGGTTCTTTGCCATGTCACAAACAAGCCATAGTTTCAAGATTTTTAATCTTGAAATTAATCTGTTCTTTCAACCTGATGATAGTAGGTTGAATAGTATCACCCTAAAATTCATGACCACTCAGAACCCCAGAATTTTATGACCTTTATTTGGAAATGGAGATCTTTGCAGATGTAATTATTTATAGATTTCAAGATCCTCATCAGAAAGGAAGATGGCATAGACACAGAGAAGGCCATTGAAGACAGAGGCAGAGAATGGAATTATGCTGCACATGCCAAGAAATGCCTGGGGCTACCAGAAGCTGGAAGACGCAAGGAAGGGTTTTTCTCTAAAACCCTTGGAGGGAACAGGGCCCTGTTTCCTGATTTCAGACATCTAGCCTCCAGAACTGTGAGACAATAAATTTCTGTTGTTTCAAGCACCTAGCTGGTGATGCTTTGTTACAACAGCCTTTGAAACTAGTACACTGATACATCCTTTCATCCAGAAACCTTTTATAGACACTGGAAGATTCAGAGAATTTATGTCATCCACAGTTAGCCAATGGAAAAGTTGAGAAGAAAAGATATATCACCTAAATATAAGCCAGGTGTTCTTTGCTCTAATTATTCCCTACTAATGCAATGAAACCCAAGGATCTCTACTAAAGGATCTGACTTATTCTTGACTTTTACTTAAGGTCAAAATATCTTGCTTTTTAAAAAAAATAATAAATTGTCATTTATTTGGAATTAGGTGAGGATAGAAAAGCTCATTTACAACAGTGGTCATAAGGAAAACTAATTGTTAAGTATATTTTTCCTGTTTCCATTAGTCCTGATTATACACAGTAATAGGGCTTTTGTTTTATATGTGTAACAGGGCATATATGTAAATATGAAAATGTAGTCTTACCATAGAAATATATAAAGGATAAGCATTGTGTTCTGACATGTTGTGTGGGGGCCAACCATCCAAATTATTGACCAAAATATTTCGTTTCCAGAGCTACTTATTATGTAACTAGGAGAAAGCAATTAAACTTTCCAGTTCATCCATCTGTCAGAAAAAAGAATATTATATTTGCCATCTGTCCAGTTTTCAGATATGACAAATACTGATGAGAGATCTAAACTAAGTATAGGGTTTTATATCAGTTTATTTAAGTGTTGATCAGTATTAAAAACTCTGATCTACAAATAAATTTTTGTTGATTGGTTTAGTTCATTGAAATATTTCAAACATACAAAAAGCACAATAACAGAGACAAATTAGTTAATATGGGTCCGTTGTTGCTTCTTTTTTCTTTATTCTTTCATAAAGCACTCCAGATACAGCTGAAGACCTAATCCCACTATCATGCCTTCTCTTCTCTCCTTCCATACAGGGTCAGTCAAGTTTGGGGAAATCAGTGCTATGCAAGACTGTATCATTCTACTATATAGGCAATCATGAATTATTATATATTTATTATTATTATGGTTTTTACATTTTATATATTTAATATCATATGTACATACCTTTAGCAATTTTTAACTAAATATTTTGATTTTCAAATTTATTCATTTTTACACATATAGATTGATGCATGTGCTTCATTTTAACTGTCAAAGAGAAATAACCCATAGTTAATTTAACCATCCCATGACCGGTGGAGAGTTAGATTATTTTCCCTTCTATACTATTTCAATCAATGCTGTAATGAATGTACACATATGCAAACATTTCTCCAAAATATATAACTGTACTTTGATGTAGAACCATTATGCACTCTTGTGCATTTTTATAGGAAAAAAAAACCCTCTACAGATTTAGATTGCATTGAATATCTAGGTAAATTTGGGGATATTTAATATTTTGGGGAGTCCAAACCATGAACTTGATATATAACTCCAATGACTTAGTGTCTTTTATGCCCTTAAATAAAATTTCACAATTTTATACCCAAAAAGGAAAGTTTTGTGATATTTTTTTCCTAGGTACCTTATAGTTTGCATTTCTACAAGATTGTACTGTTATACACAATCTCTATTAAGTTCTTTTTATGTTAAATATTTTGTATCCAGCAAACTTGCCAAATAATGTAAGTTCTAAAGATTCTTTTATCTATAGATTTTCTCGGACTTTCCAAATGTCTTTAACTGCAGAATCCTTTGGATTTTCTTTCAGGTAAACAGATTATTTGTGGATAGGAACAACGTCATTTCTTTTCAATCCTCGTACCTTTTATTTAATATTCTTATCTTATTGTGCTAGGTGAGACATGCAGTATCACAAAGAATATCAAGTAGGAATTATGAAAATTGGCATCTTTGTCTTGTTTCTGCCTTTAAAGAAGTGCTTCTATTGAGTTATTATCTTTATTAGGTGGGTCATTTTAAAAGATTTCTAAGTTTTAATATCAATATCCAGAAATAGGGTGTTTAATGTATACATAACAGATGACCATAATGAAAAACCTCTAAGACTTGAAATACTCCATGACTGTTCTAAATATTCAGACCAATATCTTAATGGCCCAGCCCCAAATTTTTTCTAGAAGTCTGGGGGCCATAGAGAAAAAAATCATTAGTTTCAAAAATAAACTTTAAATATTAACAGAAATTTTAAAGTCATCTCATCTCATTTGATAAAACAAACAGTAAATAACGAATAACTGTCAACTATTAATACCACTATTTTCATAGGAATTAAGGCAAATAATAAAATTCAACTGTAAATACTTAAATCAGTTTTTTAAAAGTGCAATCACATGGTTATTTCTTGCTTTGCTGCTATTACTAGTTTGCCTGATCTGTTTGGAACCATTTTTTTTACAGGCAGCGGCAGCTTCTTGACTGCATTTTCCCCCCACAAATAATCCCTTCACTTGTGAGAAGAATGTAATCCTAAAGTTCATTTGTGAAACTGATTATCTGGAATGTGAAAAACCTTTTCTAATGGAACATTATTAAAAATGGTAGTTAAATTCCCCCATCAACCCATAAAAAGTCTGTTTAATCCATTACATACCAAAAGCAAATACAAAATGTTCTCCTTCAGTTACACCAAATCATCCTATATAACATAGGTCTATAGTAGTAATTTATAAAGAGGTGATTTTTAAGCTTTCATGATAGGGGCAAGGATTTGTGCATTGGTTGAAAAGGGAAGGTAGATAATCTGGGGCTATAAAAATTTGTTTATCCCTTAAATTAGATCTTTTCAATATATTAAGCTATTTCCATTTCAAATTACAATAAAGGTCTTGAGAAATGCATTAAATTAACTTCGTTATACTCAGTGGACTTTGTCTAGTAGAAATCATAAATCCAGTCGACAGGGCCTTTCTACGCTCTATCAGTGTTCTCACGCGTAGTTACAAAAGAACTGCCTAATGAGATTAAACTACATATTACGGCTTCCACAATCCCCACCCTCAAGAGATGCTTATTGATAGGTCTAGAGTGGGATTGATAAATTTGTATTTATAATAAGCACCCCATACTTATTGATAGGTCTAGAGTGGGATTGATAAATTTGTATTTATAATAAGCACCCCCCCAAATTCTGATGGAATTTGAACCCAGATCATTCTTTGAGACACACTTCTTTAAATTAAATTAATATACCAAATCTCTGAGCTTTCAAGTCTTTTACCACCAACAGGAACCATTTTTCCTTTAAAGCACCGTGACCCTATGGCAGCTCTTCCTCTCCCCATCCAAACTTGACTAATAAAAATAGCACAGGCATCAACCTGTTATTGGAATTAGGGAACTTGCTCCAGATTCTTACTTTACATAATCTTCTAGTTATGTAAAGTAAGAATCTGTTTTTATTTACCATCTAATCATTGTTATTTACCGTCTAATCATTGTTATTCCACAGTCAATGTGACTGAGCAATAAGTTGCAACATTTTACCCAATATCATTGTTTGCATGCTAGAATAAACAGCTTTATTGAGATATAATTTACATACCATAGAGTTCACCAGTTTAAACATATAAACCCATGGCTTTTAGTACATTTACAGTGTAAAACCATCACTAGAATCTAATTTTAAACCATTTTCATTATTCCCAAAAGAAACCCATATGCACTAGCAGTCGCTTTCTATCCTCCTGTTCTACCACTCCTCAAGCCCTATGTATTCTGCTTCTATATATTTGTTTATTCTACGTATTTCATATTAATGGAATCACATAGATTGTGGTTTCTTATGATTGCCTTGCTTCACTCAACATGTTTTTGAAGTTTATCCATGTTCCTGCATGTATCCGTACAACCTTTTTTTGGCTGTATAATATACCACTGCAAGGATGTGCCATATTTTGCTTAGCCATTCATCAATTGATAGATATTTAGGTTCTTTCCACTTTTTGCCTATTATGAATAATGCTATGATGAATATGGGTGCATAAGTTTCCATTTCTTTTATATACCTGTAATGGAATTGCTAGGTCATATGAAAAGTCTATGTTAACATTTTAAAACTTTTTTTATTATGAACTATAACATATATGCAAAAAAAGCAATAAATTTCAAAATACATTTTAACAAGTATTTATAGAACAGATTTTAAAGTTTGGTATGGGTTACAGTTCCACAATTTTTCATTTTTGCTTCCAGCTGCTCCAAGACCCTGGAGACCAAAAGAAATATCAATATAATGATTCAGCAGTCACACTTATTTGTTAAATCCCTTCCTTCTCTTTTTTTCTTTTTTTTGTGAAAAATAGAATATATACAAAAAAGCAATAAATTTCAAAGTACATTGCAACAATTAGCTATAGAACAGATTTCAGAGGTTGGTATGGCTACAATCCAACAATTTTAGGTTTTTATTTCTAGTTGCTCTAAGGTACTGGAGACTAAAAGAAATATCAATAAAATGACTCAGCACTCATACTCATTTGTCAAACCCAACCTTCTCTGTATAACTCCACCATCAACCTTTGATCTTTCTCCCACTCTTTAGGGGTATTTGTGCTATGCCCATTCTAACTTTTTCATGTTGGAAGGGGCTGTCGATAGATAATATGGGGTAGGTGGAAGGAACTAGTTGATGTTCTGGAAATGCTGGCCACTCTGCATTTCAGGACTTATCTGGTCCAGGAACCCATCTGGAGGTTGTAGGCTTCTGGAAAGTTATCCTAGTGCATGAAACCTTTGTAGAATCTTATATAATGCTCTAGATATTCTTTGGGATTGGTAGGAATGTTTTTGGTTGGAGTTTGGCAAGTTATGGTAGGTAGGAATGTCTAACTGATGCTTGCCTAAGAATGACCTCCAGAGTAGCCTCTCAACTCTATTTGAACTCTTTCAGTCACTGATGCCTTATTTGTTACACTTCTTTCCCCTCTTTTGGTCAGGAAGGCATTGTTGATCCCACAGTGCCAGGGCCAGGCTCATTCCTGGGAGTCATCTCCCATGCCATTAGAGAGACGTTCATCCCTGGATGTCATGTCACATGTAGGGGTGAGGGCAATGGTTTCACTTCTGTGCTGGGCTTAGAGAGAGAGAGAGAGAGGGCCACATCTGAGCAACAAAAGAGGTCCTTCAGACCTCTATAGATAGGCATATCTATAGGTAGGCTAAGGTTCTCCGCTATATACATAAGCTTCACAACAGCAAGACTCAAGCTCAAGGGCTTGGCCTATTGATTCGGTGTTCCTAATGTTTGACACAGTACCAGGGGTTTCCCCAGTGGTAAAGTTTAATAGTTACATGTTTTTTTCACCCATCCCTCAAGGGACTTTGCCAATACTTTCTGATTATCTGCTTAATAATCTCTGGGATATATCCTGGTATTACATTAAGATATAAAGGATTAAAGGCTCTCTTTCTCAGTCTGGGTCCCTGTGTTTGGATTGTTTAAATTATTTATTCAGACAGATTGAGTTAGATTATGTGCTACAGAAAATTTAGGTTCTGGACAAAATAACTTTTCTTCCTTTTGTCTCAAAGAGTAGGTGAAGTTCTAAAATACAGGCAATGTCTTCCTTACCCCTGCATTCTGAATTACCTTAATCCTGACTGAGCAGCTTCATTCTTATCTCTAAATACCAGGTTATAAAAATATGGAATCGTCCCTCAAAATCCAGAGATAACAATTACCACTCTGGACTAAATGTGACTGGTATAAGAGCTTACAATCTAGGCTCCAGTTTTCTTATAAGTATTTTCTAAATGAGATCTTAAACAGGATTTGCTCTTTTGTTTCTGGCTCATTTTGCCTCACCAAATGTCCCACTGGTACATTCACACGGTGCATGCCTCACAACTTCATTCCTTTTTGTAGAAGTACAATGTTCAATTATATGTATACAACTTCATTCACCAATCTACTTCTCAGTCAGTGCATCTTTCAGCCACTTCCCTCTTCTAGGTCTCATATATAAAATCCAAAGTCAATAATCCATGAATTTTAGATAATTTCATTGTTCTCTAGAGAAACATAGCCAATAAAGATACCCTCACCAAATAGAAAATCCAACCCCCCCCCCCAATTCTTGTTCCTCCCTTCATTATGTACCCCTGGTATGCTGCAGTACTGTTGATGTTTTCCTGCTAAACATAGCCCATAGCATGCAATAGCATTTTCCCCATACCCTGAAATGATACACTCTTTGTACGAGATTCACACTTTTACAGTAGCTCATGCAAGAACTTATTATATTTGTAGTGTTAATCAGTGGGACACATGAGTTTATACAACCCCTTTCAATTGTGTTCACCTTCAATATGATAATATTACTTATAGACAGACCCACTAGTGAACTGCCTTCACTTCTGTCTATTCACTTACAATTAAGCTCAACTTCATTAGCTTCATTAGTTCACCCATCTTAAGCTTCTGTGTATCTCTAGGTCCCCTATATTCTGTATTATAAACCTCTGCTTTTACCTTTACCATGGTCATAAAAGTGGAATCATACAGTTTCTATCCTTTTGGATCTGGCTTATTTCACTCAGCATTATGTCCTCAAGGCTCATCCATCTTGTCATGTGGTATGTTAACATTTTCAGGAACTACCAAACTGTTTTCCAAAATGGCTGTAAAATTATATATTCCTATCAGGAATGTATGAGGGCTCCATTTTCCCACATCCTTGTTGGCACTTATTATTTTCTTCTTTTTTATTCTAACTATACCAGTGTGAACTGGTATCTACTAGTGGTTTTGATTTGAATTTCCCTAATAGCTAATAATATTGAACATCATTTCCTATACTTCTTGGCCATTTGTGCTTCTTCTTTGGATAAATATTTATTCATATCCTTTCCCATTTTTTACAATTGGGTTATCTTTTTATTATTGAATTTCAAGAGTTCTTGATATATTTTGGACATGTCCATTATTAGCTAAATGACATGTAAATATTTTCTCTCTGTCTGCAGGCTGTCTTTTCACCTTCTTAATGATGTCGTTTGAAGCACACATTTCTCATGTTATGTGAAGAAGAAAATTCTTCCAATTTAGAGCATAGATCAATTAAGTGAAAAACAGGACACATTGTGTTGAATATTATTACCTCTCTTCAAAACGCAGTAGAGAATGATCATTCCTAACATTCACTGTGAACAATTTGATATATTGATTGTATTGAACAAATTGATGTATTAGATGAACAACCTGCACATCTAATTAATTTAGGCTACTCTACAACTTCAAAAAAAAATTCTATAAGCAACCATTTTACAGATCTTCCATGGTTACCAGGCTCTTTTTCTTAGTATTCTAATGTATTACTATATAACATCTGAATCTCTCTGTCTTCCCCAAGCTTCGTTACCTTTATGTGGCTGCTACCTCCGTAGAAATCAGGTTTCTTTTTCCAAAGGGCTCTTTCTAAACTAAGTCATTGCTCCTTGAAGGCACTCTGCCAGCTGAAGGAAAACCGACCCAGTTACAACACAATAGTGAACTGTGGAAGGTCATTTGACAGCCTAGTGGAAAACTCACTGTCTTATAAGAACCTGATGGAGAAAAGTGCAGAGTGTCCATTGTATCTAGTATCCTTCATATAACAGCTAGATATCCTTGTGGGTTTTTTTTGCATGGGCAGGCACCGGGAATCAAACCCGGGTCTCTGGCATGGCAGGCGAGAACTCTACCTGTTGAGCCACCATGGCCCACTCTTTTTTTTTTATTCTTTATTTTTTAGATGTACTTTTAAGACATTATTTGATTGGTATTCATGATGCGTGATCATTCTCTATTCTGTATAGGAAACTTTCAACTTTCTTTCCTAGTTCCTTTGGGAGAGAATCCATTCTCACCTGAGGGTAATGGTTTAAAGGATTTTCTCATAAAGGCAAATAATGGGCAACCTGAATCTTTGAGTCTTTTCATCCCTACACTTTTAAGGCATTACAAAATGGCTGTTTTAAAGATAAGGAAGACTAATCAGGTAAGTTTTTTGTTATACAAAAATACTTGTTATTTCTATAATGGCAAAGTTAGGCCTGCTTGTAATTATGCCTAAGAATCACCCACATAGAGCCTCTTTTGTTTCTCAGATGTGACTTCTCTCTCTAAGCCAACTCTGAAAATAAACTCACTGCCCACCTCCCTACATGGGTCATGACTTCCAGGGGTACAAGCCTCTCTGACAATGTGGGACATGACTCCCAAGGATGATCCTGACCCTAGCACTGTGGGATGGAAAATGCCTTCTTGACTGAAAGGGGGGAAAGAAATGGACCAAAATAAAGTTGCAGTGGCTAAGAGATTTCAAATAGAGTCTAGAGGTCATTCTGGCAGTTACGCTTATGTAAGCTTCACTCAAATATTGCAAACTACCACAGTATGCCACACCTCAACAGTATTTCTGGAAATACTAGGGAGTACTCTAGGGTCTATCTAAGTCTCTATGAAAGTTTTCCTTAGTAAGTTAACTTTTCCCTGAAGATTGAGAGGAAGATCAAATGAGAGGGAGGAGGTGTGACTGAGAAATCAGTATGTAGCAAATGACTGTGTCTGCTGACTTAATATACAGACATTTCTTTTTAGTGTGCAGTGTTTTAGAATAGGCAGAAGGAAATACTTGAGGTTATTGAACTATTATCCAATAGCACTGATCTTTGATATAACAGCTATATAGCAAAAAAATTTGGTTGCCCATGTTTGTGTGGATCTCCTTCTGGATGTTTTTATTCTGTTCCACTGGCACACACACACACACACAAACACACATTTCTGGCAATACTACCCTGTCTTAGTTAATCTACTTGCATTTTAAGTTTTAGAATTGAGTAGAGTCCAGTAATATTGTCAATAAGAGGGTGGGGAAAGGATGTTTCGGGTTTTCCTTTTTCCCCTTATTTCTTTTTCTGGAGCAATGTAAATGTTCTAAAAATGATCATGGTGATGAATGTACAACTATGTAATGATTCTGGAATCACTGATTGCATACTTTAGATGGACCATATGATGTGTAAATATATCTCAATAATATTACATTAAAAATATGGTAGATTCAGCACAAAAAAACTCAATTTTTTCAGATAATGTTGGTCCAGAATATCTATATTTTGAGCCATTGTTACCCACGTTTTATTCTTACTCTTCAACTTTTATAAATATTTGCTCATACTTTTCCATTTTGATGCAATTTTACCTCCTTGTCCCTTAAAACAGTTTTCAGGTTCAGAAATACAATCAACTTTGCAAGCATGTTGGCATATTAAATTCTCTCAATATTAATGTGACTCACAATGATTACCTCTTCTTCTCAAAGGCTTGCAGTGTAGAAATGAATCAACCCATAATCCTGATCCTACTTTGATCAAGCCTTTCCATGCAAAGATGGATTATAAAATTTATGAAGTTTCCTTTAGTGAAAAGGACTGCAAATGAAGTCACTGATATATAGGACAAATAAAATTTACTGCAGCACCACTCTTAGAAACAGCCATTCACAGGGATGCTAATGTGGTGATAGAACAAGGGAAGAGTAGTATGAGGGACTGATTCTGAACAAGAAATTAAAAGGTCAAATTCCAATCCAAAACTCTGAATTTCAACAGAGTATTTAATTTCTCAGAGTGTATTAATTAGGAATGTGCAGAGATGACTAATTGAAAAACTGATTAAAAGTGGCTTAAGAAATAAAGATACCCAAGTGTCTCACACAGGAGGAAATCCAGAGGTAGGATGCTCCAGATTTGGTGCAGTGGCTCACTGCAGTTATCAATGACCCAAGCTCTTTCTATCCTCCTACTCTGTTGGTTTTCCATCCTTAGTTTTTACCACCTCATAGTCCCAAGATGGCTGCTGTGATGGTTAGGTTCTGATGTCAGCTTGGCCAAGTGATTATGACCAGTTGTCTGGTCAGACAAGCACTGGCATGACCGTTGCTGCAAGGATATTTCATGGTTGTTTGATAAACTGTAAGGCTGATGTATTAAATCATCAGTCAGTTGATTGCATCTGTGGCCGATTACATCTGTGAGAAACAAAGCACATCCCCCACAACAGCATAATCCAATCAGTTGAAGACTCTTAAGGAAGAAGAGAGACTCTTTCACTGGCCCTTCAGCCAGCAAGCCTCTCCTGTGGAGTTTGTCCTGACCCGTCATTGGAGCCACCAGCTTTACAACCTGCCCTATGGATTTTGGACTGTTCCATTCTCAGAATGGAACCATGGGAATCCAGTGGTTCTTCCTGTTGTTTCTATTTCTCTAGAGAACCCTGATTAACACAGCTGCTGAAGTCCCAGTATCACATTCCCATCCAAAAACATAAAACCAGTGACATTTAACATAATTTTTATCAAACTATTTTCTTCCAACTCAGCAGATTTCCCCTTACATCTTGCTGGTCCAAACTTGGTCACACATGGCCACTCCTATTTCTTCCTACAAAAGAGTCTGGGGAAGTGAGTATATGGCTTATCTAATCTCTATAGTAGGAGAAAAGGGCTCCTGATGGCTTTATTTATATATTGTGGGAGTTGGAAAAATTGACCTCTCAGGTATAGTTCGGACCTAGTATGTAATTTTTGGAAATAAAAAGTACTGAAAACAAGTGAGCCAACTTCTTGTTTACATGTTTTTAAGAAGCTCTGTTTTGATTCAAATTTCCTGTGATGGCATTTCTCTCTCTCTTTCTTTAAAAACAACAACAAAACTAACCTCCTCTATGATTTTTAAGTACTAAAGTGAGCAGTCTCTTCCTTCCCCTGAGTAGAAAAAAAAAACCTTTTGAGTGGTCCAGACACTGAGTCATTCAATTTAACTTTGATGGGGCTGCATCTATTTTTGAGACTTTGCAATCATGGTTTAAGAACATTGACAGTCTGCAGACACTTTGGGTATTATTACCAAGCACCTCTCTGAGTTTATGCTGCACTAAATTTAAAATGGAAAATTAAGGATGTAAAAGGCTAAGTAAATAATTCTATTGGAAAAGGCATGGGCAATCATCTTTAAGAAGAAAGAAGCCAAAGAGCTCAAAATGTTTTGAATTTGTCCAACTGACATTCCATTGGTGGTGTCTCATAATCCGATGGAGGAAGACAACATACCTCTGCTTCATTTTTTAAAGAGAATTACGTAGCTGAATTTTAACACTAAAAGTCCCCTTGAATAAATGTGTGTTCTGAAATTAAAACAAGACGCTACATGAGAAAAACTTGGAAGCCAGAATGTAGCCAGCTGTGTACGCCAGACGTGATTATAGAGTGACGGTGAACAATGCTGCAATCAGCCTCTTGGTTAGCCAAAAACTGTGGACACCCAGAAGAGTTTCAGTCTGAATACATTATCAATGGTTCGTTTAAAACTACCATGCAAAAATGCTTGTTGCATCAAGACACTTTATGGGAATATTTAGCTGTTACATTGTAAATGCTGTTATTTTGGTTTCTAAAAATATCATGCCAGGAAATGACTCCAGGGAGGAGTTGCTAAAATGACTGTTGGGCAGAACCAAAAAAAAAAAAAAAAAAAAAAAGCCAATCCTAGAGAACAAGCAGTCAAGCAGCTAGAAAAGGTGAAAGCACCAATTACTATCTGCAATAAAACAGACTCTTAGAATCCAAAATCAATTTGATTTTTCCCCTCCATTTGTCATGTCCCAGAAGGCTGATTATGTTTGGAAGACTATCTACTGCTCACTGTTACATAGGTTATAATGTTCTCGCTCCACTGGCTTAGGATCAAATATCAGGTTGAGATTAAAAAGAAATACAGCAGCTAAGAGATGACACCCAGAGATGACTTTTAACCTTATCTCTCAGTAGCTATAGCTAATGGACAGTTGAGGTCTTATAAGAATTTCTCTAGGTTCAGTACTCATGCTGTGTTTTATTTCTCTTACCGAGAAGTACAAAATGAGGACAAGTAAGAATCACGCTGGTCACAAAATAACTACACTGAATGTCACACTAAGAGTTGGACTTTTCTTAGAGTGACAGCTTAATAAATGAAGCTTAGTGAGTGGAAAGCTGTAAAAATTCAAAGGAAAAAAAAATAAAGACAAAGAAGATGGGAGATGAAACTGAATTGGAAGCCTTTTACTTCCTGAATAGGTTCTTGTTATAGAACAACTCTTAAGTATGGAGTTCTTGGTTTAACCTGCTTACTTCTCAGTAATGACATTTATCAATTGTGCGCCTATATTTGAGTATAGTTTGTTTTCTTTCACTATTGTTTTTGTAAGATCTACAAATACTCAGAAATCACAACAGACCCCTTAGAAAATTACCTCAGGTAAGGAGAATAATTGCCAAGTATATATAAATTATTAAGGTTGATTAGCTACAAGCATCAGTGTGTTTTCAACATATCTATAATTTTACTTTCACTGTTATTCAAGTAAACTCAATGCCCCTGCTCCTTCTTGGCAACATAAATAAGCTTCTTATACCCTTCATTTTTAGACTCTCACCTAATCTTTTACTACCTAATATGCTCCCACATGTGTTTTAAAATATACGTTGCATACAACTTTATTATTCAAACTGTTACCTCCTTATAGTTTCCATATGACACACTGCCTTACATACAGTAAGTAATAGTCTATATATATCTTTGTAAAAGTCCATAGGTTTCTTCTTCAGCCAAGCAAGGGAGGGAGAGTGAGGAAGAAAGAAGGGAGGAGAAGGAGAGAGAGAGAGGATCAGTGAATAATTTTTGTTGGTAAATGACACAGAGTTGGTACAACTGCCTCTGCATTCATGTTCATAAATGGAGTATGTTAATCTCATCTCATATATATGATGTGATTTCAAAGCTAGAAGAGTTGCCTCCATGCTTTCAGCATGTAAGGCAGGTGACTGTTCTCCATTTCTCACTTTTCTCCCCAGACTCTAGCGGTCCCTGGGAAGTTAGAGCAGACCCTTCTTTACGGAGAGCATTTTCTCCTTCCTTCACACCACCTCTGCTAGAGATGTACATGTTCAGCTTATTAGAAATCTGACTCTGGTTCAGTTAGAAAAAAAGAAAAGCACTTATAGTTACTAATCAGTATTAGGCATTTCACACTCTAATATGCACATTTGTCAAAATATTTCAATAATTATATCATATATCCAAAAATTACACTGAAATCATCCCTTATTATTGTGGTGATATGTACTCATTTTAAAGATTGGTCTTCTTTCTCATACTTATTCCAAAAGCATTACTTCTGGATAAACAAGTTAACAGTCAATTGTAAATTTTCTTTTTTTAAAATTGTGGTTAAAATTAAAGAGTTCAATACAACAAAAGATCAAACGATGTATAATTTGTGAGCTTTTCTTGTAAATAATTGTTTAAAAAATAAGACTTATTTCAATTGATTTCTGGACTGTGTGAAGGAAAATTCACCTTTTATACTCCATTTAGAATAGACCAGAGAATGCAATTCAAATAGATTTGGAACTTGATTTTTCATTTCTCTACTGGGTAGGTATTGATTTTTTAATTCTTTCTTAGTAATTTGTGATTCATCTCGTGTTGAACTATTTTTCAGATCTGAGGCATCCCTTATAAAAATGAATTCCCTATCAGCCAATGTGCCAGTTTGAAAGGATGTACGTACTCTAGAAAAGCCATGTTTTAATCTTAATCCCATTTTGTCAAGGCAACCATTTCTTTTAATCCCTATTCAGTACAGTATGTCTGAAACTATAATTAGGTCATCTCCCTGGAGATGTGATTCAGTCAAGAGTGGTTGTTAAACCGGCTTAGGTGGAGACGTGTCTCCACCCGTTCGGGTGGGTCTTGATTAGTTTACTGGAATCGTACAAAAGAGGAAACATTTTGGAGAATGAGAGATTCAGAGAGAGCAGAGAAGAGCCACATAGCCATGAGAAGCAGAATCCACCAGCCAGCGACCTTTGGAGATGAAGAAGGAAAACGCCTCCTGGGGAGCTTCATGAAACAGGAAGCCAGGAGAGAAAGCTAACAGATGATGCAGTGGTCACCATATGCCTTTCCAGATGAGAGAGAAACCGTGACTGTGTTCACCATGTGCCTTCTGACTTGAGAGAGAAACCCTGAACTTCATCAGCCTTCCTGAACCAAGGTATCGTCCCCTGGATGCCTCCATTGCTAGGGACTTGTTTTAATTGGGACATTTTCTCGGCCGTAGAACTGTAAACCAGCAACTTATTAAATTCCCCTTTCTAAAAGCTATTCCGTTTCTGGTATATTGCATTCCGGCAGCTAGCAAACTAGAACAGCCAACAATTTAGATAAATGTCAACTTCACACACCTAAGGAGAAAAGGGTTTATAAAAGCCTTCCCTTATCACTGTGGACAGTTTGTTACCAATTAAATGCTAGATTGCATGGATGCAATTGCCTCAGAAGTTTTGAAAATGAAATTTCTGCTTCCTGAGGCACTAGTACACAAATATTGAGAGATCAGAAAGTGCAGTAGGGACTATGAAGATACATGACAGCTTAGCTGTTATTGTTCAGAAATAAAGTAAAACTCTAGGTATGCTAAATAAATGAAAAGTTAATTGGCTGGAGGAGGAAGAAGTAAGAAAATGTATACTATAAGAAGTTGAATATGTAACAGACAAAATATTGCAGAGCTGAGGTTATGTTGCACTTTTATGAACGTGAACATATTCTAGATGAAACTTGACTAATTTTGCTATTAGAGTAAGAAACTGAGCACAACACTGTATTGTTATAACTTACAGTTATTTATTACTTTAACACTAAATTTAACAGCAACTACAAGAAATTACTATGTATAATATGGGTCACCACTGAAAATAAATCATAACTATCAACTTCCAGGAATTTACAATTGGAAGAGAAATTATCAAAGGACAAAAAATATATATATTGTAACACATAATATCCCAAAAATGACAGACTCAAATTTGACATTAGGGAAAATATTTTAAAGAATTGATATTGCTAATGTTTACAAAAAGCAATAAATCACTTATTCTTCATTATTCTTACTCATATCCAACCACTCAGAGCCTTTGATTAATTGGAGTAAGAAATAAATCATAAGAAAATAAGATTTGGTTTTTTTTTACTTTTTATTGAAATATAGTATATACACAGAAAAGTGTGTATAAGCTATAATAGCTTAATGAACTTTTACAATCTGAACAGATCCATGTAACCAACAGCTGGCTCAAGAATAGAGCATTAGCAGCACCCGAGAGCCTTCCCTCAGACCTTCTTCCCATCAGTATCTGAATCTTTCAGGATAACTGCTGACCTAAACACAATGGATAAGTTATACCTGTTTTTATATTTTTTACATTTTCATATGAATGCCTATAATATTTTGGATCTGGCTTCCTTCACTTAGTATTATATTTCTGACATCAATGATATTGTTGCATGTAGCTGTAGATCATTCAGTTTTATTGTTGTCTAGCAGTGGTTCTCAAAGAATGGTTCACAAATCCATCATGTCCAGAGAGTCCAGAGGATAAACTACTTTCATAAACATGGTGTGCCAGTTTGAAATGGTTGTGGACCCCAGGAAAGCCATGTTCTTTAATCCTCATTCAGTATTGTTGGGTGGGATCTTTTTGATTAAGCTGTTTCCATGATGTGTCTTCATCCATTCAAGGTGAGTACCTTACTGGAGCCCTTTAAGAGGAAACCATTTTGAAGAAACCACAGAGCCAACACAAGACCCAGACATTTGGAGATTTGGAAAGAAAACACCCCTGGGGAAGCTATTTGAAATGAGCAACCAAAGGAAAACAGCAGATGCCAGCCACACGTGCCTTCCCAGTTGACAGAGGTGTTCTGGACCCATTGGTGTTTCTTGAGTCAAGGTATCTTTTAATGGATGCCTTAGTTTGGACATTTTTATAGGCTAAGAACTATAAACTTGCAACTTAAGAAATTCCCTTTTTTTTTTTTTTTTTTTTTTTTGGCATAGGCAGGCACCGGGAATTGAACCTAAGTCTCTGGCATGGCAGGCAGGCAAGAACTGCCACTGCGCCACCATCACCAGCCCATAAATTACCTTTTTAAAAGCCATTCTATTTCTTGCATTCTGGCAGCTTTAGCAAACCAAAACACATGGTAAGACATACTTTGTCTTTTTCATCATGTTACTTGAACTGATGGTACAAGAGCAATAGTGGATAAAATTTCTGGTGTCTTAGCACAGATCAACACAGTGGCACCAAACCATACTGGTCACCATTATATTATTGTTCGATATCATGCATTATCAGTCAATAAAAACCAAACAAATATGCCAATTTCACTTAAGAATGTACCTGATAAAGTAGAAAAAGAAAACTAATTTTATTAATTCTCAACCCTTGAGTACATGCCTTTTTAAGATTCTGTGTAATGAAATAAAGTATGTATAAAATATTTCTGCTGCATATTAAAGGACAATGGGTGAAAAGCAATAATGAGGAAAAACACTTGTGCAATTGTGCATTGTGAACTAAACTGGCCATTTTTGTCATAGAACACCATTTTTCCTTGAAAGATGACTGACAGAAAAATCTTGGTTATTGAGACCTGGGAATTGACAAATATTTTCTCAAAGACAAATGAAGTGAGACTTCAAGGCACTTCATGAAAACAAGCTGGCAGTATTGACAATCATGAAAAATATGACCTTTCAAATAAAAATTAGAATTTTGGAAAACCTGTCTCCAATATTTTCCAAATAAGCAATGATAATGCGATGAAATCATTCATGGGTAAAAGATCCAATAAAAGCATAAGATAGACCAATGGATTTTAATGCAACAGAGTATGAAAATTTCATTGATATGGTTTCAGAATCTATACAACCAAACTTTAAGAAATTTCTACTTGGAAAGATTTGGTATAGCATCAAAGAAAGATATACAGGTTTATCTGAAAAAGACAGTGAAAATACTCCTCCATATTCAACTACATATCTATGTGAGGCTGGATTTTCTTCATATAGTTTAAAGAAAACAACATATCACAGCAGATAAAATGGAGAGGCATAGATTAGAAATTTATCTGTCTTCTTGTAAGCCATGCATTAAAGAAATTGCAGAAATGTGAAACAACACATCTATTTTTATGGTTTTTTTGTTGTTTGCTTGAAAATAAAGTCATTTTTAATGAAAACATTATTTATTTTAACATAAAATGGGTTTAGTATAGTTATTTTAAAATGAATTAATACATTTCTCAGTTTTAAGTTATAACTTAGTAAATATCTATAGATATATAACCCACATAATCAAAAGTTCTTTGGATACTCAATAATCTTTGAGGGCATAAATGGTTCTTGAAACCAAAAATTTTAAGGATCATTTCTGTATGATATTCCACTGTGAGCAGAGATTTAATTTTAACAGTAAGCATGTTTAACTTAATTTCCTAATATGGCCCTCTGCCTTGGTGTATTCTCCTCTCTAACCCCTCTTGTACTGGGCCAAACAAATCATTCTCTCATCCTCTGCTTAGAGTGACTGTTATATCAGGTGGCGTTTCTTCTTCATGAAGGAATATTCTAGAAGGCTTTACCAAGAATGTGGGACTGTGTTTTGTCTTTAAGGATTTGGTCAGAAAGAGGTCAGAGTAGGACAGGGAAAACTAGAGCAAAACTAAGCAGACTTTTTCTTGGATTGTGGAATATGGTTTCCTGGGCTTCTCAGCTTAATAGCACCTTCTAACATCAAACCTAAAACAATCTTACAGTGTCTCTGTAACAATTAACCCTGTATTGCCACCCAATCCCCCTCAGAATGTGAGCTCCAAGATTTCAGAGAACTTGTCATGTTCTCTGCTGTATTCCTACTGATTAAAACTGTGTCTGGAATGCAATAAGCATCTGATATATATTTGTTGAATAGACAAATCACTCCCTTTTCAAAAATCTGTTTATTTTGCAATTCATAAAGGACAAAGGAAAATTCCAACATTCAGAATTTAGTTTTATTTCATGGAACTTTAGGCTTTACTCATCTATGTAAATAATGGCTGTTGGGGATTATATCATGTACCCTATAAAAGATATATTTGATTCTTACTCTGTACTCCTGTAGGTGTGAAGCCATTTGTTATCAGGACCAGTGAGGATGTTATTCTCCATTAAGGAAAGTGTGCACTCATTTGTGAATAGGAACTTTGAAGATCCTATTTCGGTGTGGCCAAATTGAATCAGGGTAAGTCTTAATCCTTATGACTAGATGGCTTTATAAAGGGGAGAAAATTTGGATGCAGTCAACAAATAGAAACCAGAAGAAGCCAGAAGATGTAGAAGCTAGAAGTCAGCATAAACCAGAAGCACAGAACCAGGAGAGAGAAATCACCATGTGATGGGAAGCAGAGGAGTAAGCCAAGGAAGCCCAAGGATTGTGGCAAGATAGCACCAAAAACTGTAGACTTTGGGTAAAGAGCATGGCCTTGCCAATGTCTTGATTTTGGTCTTCTAGCTTCTGAAACCATGAAAAAATAAATGCTTTTTGTTTAAGTGAACCTATTGTATGGTATTCTTTAGAGCAGCTCAGGCAAACTAAGTCAATATTATAAAGGATTTGATAAAATTTCCAAGGGCTACATTTTGACTTAAAGCATTGCCTTTTCTTTTCTTGTTCTCATTCCATTATTTTTAGCCACATATACAGTTGTTGCCAAAAAATCTCATGACACCCTTGAAATTCATGATTTATAAATAGTAGATTTCCATCGTGTTTCTTCTAAATTATTTCTTATTCAAACTGTATATTTAACAATTTATATATTTCATTATAAATTACATTCACTATTCTGCTCCTTAAATGTTTTTAAATCATGTTGATTTTCCAATTTAATCATCCCATGTAAGAGAGTATACTTAGAGACTGGTCTTTAAGACTTTTGAAGCTGGAAAAAAATATTTTTATTTAAATGTTGCCAGTATTTTTCTACATATACTAACATGGAAAGATCTCCAAATTATGCTGTTTAGTATATATAAATTAAGGGACAAAATAGCATGTACTTTGTTCTTACTTTGTTTCCTTTATAAAAAGAGATAATCATATAAACATTTGTATGGGTAAAAACTAGCTCTGTAAGAAGATAACAGTAAAAAAAAATCATTGTTGCCTCTGTGAAGGAAACAGAAAGACTGGGAAAAGGCATTGAAGGAGACTGACTTTTCAGTATATTCCCTTCAATTTTGTAAAATTTTATACACTGTGTATGCATTACTTAATTATTTAATTTTAAGGAAATAAATTAGGTAAATATAAATCTGTCAGCATACATTATTTAAAATTCAGAGATCAGCAGAGTGAATTAAAAAACAAGAGCCAACTTTATGCTATCTACAAGAAATCGAAGTCCAGTATAAAATAGGTATGCTGAAAGTGAAAGGATAGGAAAGGATAGATCATGTAAACATTAATCAAAAGAATTAGGAATGGTTATGTTAATATAACAATTATACTTCAGAGCAAAGAAACTTACCAGAGACAGAGAATAACAGTCTACCAGGATGACTGGGCCATCCTGAATGTGCATGTGTCAAGCAACAGAGCTGTAAAATATGGGAAGTGTAAAGTGGTGTAACTGAAAGGAGAAGCAGACAAATCTACAATTCAGATGGAGACTTCAACACCCTTCTCCCAACAAGTCCTGGAACAACTAGACAGAAAAGCAATAAGGATATAGAAAACTCAAGAGATCTAATCAACCCTTTTTTAAGAACACTCCACCCAACAACAGCAGAACTCACTTTCTTTTCAAGTAACCATGGAACATATACCAAGATAGATCACAGCCTAGGCAAAAAACAAACCTCAACACATTTAAAAGAATTGAAATCATACAGAGAGTTTTTCTGACCATAATGGAAGCAAACTAGAAATCAATAATAGAAAGATAATGGGAAAGTTTGCAAATCTTGGAAACTAATATATATATACATCATCTAACGGTCAAAGAGGAACTCTGAAGGAAAATTTTTTAAACACATTAAAGTGAATGAAAATGAAAGTATAACATAAAAATTTGTAGGATACCACTCAAGCAATGCTTAGAGGTAAATTTATAGCACTAAATGACAGTATTTAAAATGAGGAAAAGTCTCATATCAATAATCTAAGCTCCCTAGTCAAGAATCTAGAAAAAGAGAAGAAATAAGCCCAAATTAAGTATAAGGAAGAAATAATAATAATAATAATAATTAATAATAAAGACAGTGTGCCTATAACTTATCCACTGAGTTTGTGGTGGAGAGAAGGAATCAGGAGAAATGAAGGGCTCTAAAACAGACTATTTCTATTTAGAAGACACTTTCAGAAATAATCATTGTTACATGTGTGGTTTATTCAACATCACTGTGTATATAGTGGACAAATTTAAGTCCTTATTTGGAACATCTAGTCTTTTTGGATGTTTAGAAGTACACAAGGTATATTAAAAGTAGAGGTAGTAAAATAATACATTTTGTAGATATTGTTTTGTTAAAATTCATATGAAATATATTTTGGCAATGGAATGGTCAAATCACCTCCAGAGCAGTAACACATTCTTGTTTGTCCTGTTTCAGGCAGGAGGGAGAAGGAAGTGCCGATGGACCATGCTAGTAAGTCTACAGTTGGGCATGATAAACCATCATCCTATATATTCTGTTCATTTCTTTTTACTTTTTGTATATAATGGACAAACAAGTCCTAATCTTATATCATCTAATCCTTCAAAATGTTAAAAGAAGTTACCAGCATATGACCGGAGTAGAGTTATTAAACTACAACATTTTGTACATTGTGTGTTAAAATTCATAGGGAAGAATGTGCTCTGAAAACGTGGGAATTTTACTTGTAGAAACAAATTGCTAAAATCCCCTACAAGTGTTGTAGATACAATCACTGCGATGGGGTGAGAAGGGGAAGAGTTCTAAGCCAGAACGTTCTTATTTAAAAGACACTTTCAGATTATATCCTTTGTTACATATGAGTGGTTTATTCAATGCAGCTGTATTTGAAACATCTAGTCTTTCAAGATGCTTAGAAGTACAAAACATATGTTAAAAGTAAATAATGTAAAATAACCCTTAAAATATTTTTTCTGTAAATACATAGGAATGCTTATATTTGGGGAATGGAATTGTTAAACCATATATCTTGGAGCAGTATGCTGACAGGTGGTGAGGGCAGGGAAGGAAGTGCAGAGGGAAGAATTCTTTGCCCATGAGTTGTTAGACAAGTTCAGACTGTCTGACCATTGTTTTATATAGGCATTTTACTTATTGCTGTGTATTAAAGGATAAGTCTTCATGTCCAAAGTATATTAAAAATAGAGGTAGTAAAATTATCCTATAGAAATGTCCTTGTGTTAGTTTATAGAGAGGACTATCTTTGGGGAGTGACCTTTGTTAATCCGCCTCTTGGATCTAGACATATGTCTGTACTTAGTCATTGAAATGGTGGGAGAGGAAGGAGAGGAAAGGCAAACGGAAGGGCTCTTTGCTAGTATCTCAATATCTAGAAGACAGTGTCAGATTACAACCATAGGTCAATGTGTATTGTTTATAAAATGCCTGTGCTGATTTTGGATAAGATTCATTCTTTATTTCACAACATCCAAGCATTTTAGATATATTGAGGTGACAATGTATGATAAAAAGTAGAGCTAGTGAATTAATGAATTTATGAATTTTTTTAATTAGTAGAAAAAAGGCATCTTTGACGCGTAATTATTAAATCACCTCTGGGCAATATGCATCAGGACTTGTTCATTGTTGGCTGCAGAGGGGCAGAAGGAAATGCAAGGGGAAGTATGTATGCAGATGTAACTAATTGAGTGTGTACATCTCTTGGCTATACCATAGGAAAACATTGTTAAATAACTTAATGAAAATATACTTTTTTGCTAATATTTCAATATAGATCTGATAATGAATTCACTTAGATGCATTACAGTTATTGTACTCTTGCTTTATGGCTCATTTAAAATTGAGTATTAAGGGAAAGCAGCATTTGTAATTCTGCCAATATCCATAGAGGCCTTTTGCCATTTTTGTCTTTTATGAAATTTTTGTCCCCAAGAAAGGCAGAAATACATTTTTTCGCCTGATTGAGCTGGTGCCATGTATTCTTCATTATCACAATATTCATGGCTTTGGGACTATGAATTTTTTGGTAAATATTCATGAAAAAGTTTGATACATCTTGTGTGATCTCAACCACATAAAAATGTAAGCTCAGTTGTGTGTATACACATAAAAGTCCTAGAGGGATATGTCAAACAGTAAACTGCTTGTGGTTCGGGATGACTATGGTGTCCTCTGCTTCTTGTACTTTTCAGTTTTCTATATTGCACAATTAAATTAAAGGTTTGAAAAAAATGTTATTATAAAACTTTAAAAAAATAAAGAAGAGAAATTAATAAAGAAATAACAAAGGATTAAGTCAGATCAGGTAGCCAGCATAAGATACTCCAGGGTGTCATTCCCCACTCCCCTCCCAGAATTGTTGAACAACCAGTGACAACAAGCAGAGTCATCTTCCCCAAAGTTCCAGAAAACAGTTAAAAGGTTGCAGTTACTGGGTGAATGCTAGAACAGGAAAACTCTGCTTGAAAAATGGTACATGACACTCATGCCATGTTTTCTAGCCTCTTCTCTACTCCGTCCCTGGTGTAGTGTGGGTCCCTAGCCCTATTCTGGAGAGAGCAGAAAATCCCTGTGCCCCTACTGGGGTGCAGGTAGACAGTTAAAGCAGTATAAGAAATAAGTCAAAGTAGCCTGGGTCAAAGGATTACCTGCATTGTCATAAAACAGAGTACACAGGAGTAGTGAAAGTCTATTTTACATGGAGTAGAGGTGGCATTTGACTTCTTCAAAAGAAGGGAGTCCCTAAGGCCATGAACAAGCACAAGCCCAGGAAAAGAAGCAGTCTCTATCCAGGCTCAGATTAGACGGAGAAGACCCTGAACTTCACATTAGCCTTGGGCTGATCTTCCTTATAGAAGGGCTAAGATCTGAAAGAGACCACCACCCAAAGCAGAGCCAATTTGCAAAGACTGTGAAAGGTGTTTTGTACCTTGGTTTGTTTGTCTTTGGTAGTTCTTGGTATGCAAAGAAATCTCTGTTACAACACTAGATGGAGGAACAGACAGATTAGGAGTTAAATCCTAGAGTTAAACTTTAAGATATTAAAATGTACAGTGTGCAACAAAAGATTGCAAGGCAAACAAAGAAAGAGAAAATGATGGCCCATCCAAGGAAACCAAATGGGTAATTATAAATCCCAATATTATTGCATATATTTTTGAAGTGTAACAAAGCAGTTTACTTTTTACAGATTCTAAAATACAAACTCATAAAAATTAATGATAAATCATGGTTTGAGGCATTCACTGTATAGATATATAATGCGTAACAAGTGTAACAAAAAGGTGGGGGGAGGAGGTGGTATAGGAACAGTGAATACATTTGAAATTAAAGCTAGATTGGTATCAAATCAAACATGATTGTTATAGACTTAGGATGTTAAATTTAAGCCCCATGGTAACCACAAAGAAAATATATGAAAAATATAAACTGAAAGAAATGAGAAGGGACTCAAAATGATACAATTAAAAAAAAGGCAAATACATATGGAAGTAGGGATTAGTGGAAAAATTGAGGGCCAATAAAAGGCATAAAATTTAACAAAGACAAAATGACAAAGTGGTAAAAGAAAGCCCTATATTATCAGTAGTTACTTTATATATAAATGGATTAACTTCTGCAGTTAAAAAGTAGAGATTAGCAGAATGTATAAAAAAGTATGACCCAACTATATGCTATTTAAAAGAGACTTACCTTAAATTCAAGTTATAAGTAGGTCGAAAGATAAAAGATGTAAAAAATACATACCATGCAAATATCAACTAAAAGAAAGTTGGGGTAACTATACAAATTTCAGATAAAATAGAATTTAAGTAAAAAACTGTTACAAGGGACAAAGAAGGCCACTATATACTGCTAAAGGGGTACATTCAACAAGAAAACAAAATAAGTATAAATATATGTGCACCTACTAAAAAAATCCCCAAAATATATGAAGCAAACATTGACAGATTTGAATATTAGGAGACTTAAATACATCACATTCACAGTGAAGAGAACATCTAGAATGAAGATCAATAAGGAAATAGAACAGTTGAATAATACTTTAAAACCAACTAACAGATATATTAGAACACTTCACACAACAGAAGCAGGATACACATGATTCTCTAGTGCATATGAATCATTCTCCAGGATTAATCGTATGTTAGGTAAAAAAAAAAAAGTCTCAAATTCAGAAATATTAAAATCATACAATGTATCTTCTCTGACTATAACAGAATGAAGCTAGAAACCAGTAACAGGGAGAAATGGAAAATATTTAGAAATTAAACAATGTACTCTTTCTTTAAATATTTTTGTTGATAAACAAGATACAAATACAAGCATTCTTAACACACAAGCATTCCAAATATGGTATACAATCAGTGGCTCATAATATTATCACATAGTTGTGTATTCATCACCATGATCATTTCTTAGAACATTTGCATCATTCCAGAAAAATAAATAAAAAGAAAACAGAAAGAAACTCATACTTACCATACCCCTTACCCCTCCCTCTCATTGACCACTAGTATTTCCATCTACCTAATTTATTTTAACATTTGTTCCCCCTATTATTTATTTATTTATAATCCATATTTTTTACTCATCTGTCCATACCATAGAGAAAAGGAGCGTCAGCACAAGGTTGTCACAATCACACAGTCATATTGCAAAAGTTATATCGTCATACATTCATCTTCAAGAAACATGGCTGCTGGAACACAGCTTTACAGTATCAGGCACTCCCTCTAGCTTCTCTAATATACCTTAAACTAAAAAGGGGATATCTATAAAATGTATAAGAATAATCTCCAGGATAACCTCTCGACTCTGTTTTAAATCTCTCAGCCACTGACACTTTATTTTGTCTCATTTTTCTCTTTCCCCTTTCGGTTGAGAAGGTTTTCTCAATTCCTTGATGCTGAGTCCCAACTCATTCTAGGATTTCTGTCTCGTGTTGCCAGGGAGGGTTTCACCCCTCAGAGTCATGTACCACGTCGGAGGGCGGGGGGAGTGGTGAGTTTGCTTGCTGTGTTGGCTAAAAGAGAGAGATAGGCCATATCTGAGCAATAAAAGAGATTCTCTGGGGGTGACTCTTAGGCCTAATTTTAAGTATGCTTAGTCTATCCTTTCTGGGAATAAATTTCATATGAACAAACCCCAAGATTGAGGGAAGGCTCAGCCTATTGATTTGGTTGTTCCCGCTGCTTACGAGAATATCAGGAATTATCCATATGGGTGAAGTTGAATTTTCCCCCTTTCTCGCCATTCCCCCAAGGGGACTTTGCAAATATTTCTTTATTCACTATTCAAATCAATCGTCTATCTTTCTTCGTGGTTTCATTTGTGCCCCCAGCCCTCCTCCCTCTATCATTCTCACATTCAGCTTCATTCAGTGTATTAACATTATTGTACTACAATTACGTAGTATTGTGCTATCCATTCCTGAATTTTTACAATCAGTCCTGTTGCACATTGTATCCCTTCAGCTCCAATTATGCAAAATCTATTCTATTTCTATCTCCTGATGGCCT
>PVIY010010409.1:0-68764 GCA_004026745.1 Myrmecophaga tridactyla
CATACAGTATTGAATAGAAATTATTCTACCTTTACAAAATGATATTTTGATTAAAACATGGCTTTTCTTAGGGGGCATACTTCTTTTCAAACCAGCACATTCAGCCCCTATGAATTTAATTAATGTAATAAATATTACAGATGTTAGCATTGTCGTTATTTTAGAGAGACAGTAGAAAGTGGTGGTGAGAAGCTTAGGCTCTGGTGCCCAGTTTGGGTTCAAATCCTGGTTGTATCTCTCATTTACTGGGTAAGCTTTGGTAAATTAATCTGTGACAAAAAAAAAAAATTAATCTGTGACTTCTTTCAGTCGTCTGAAAAATGGGGATTTGATAATCAGACCATTTGTTTAATGGTTTCTGTTAGTATTATATAAAGCCACAATACATCTTAAGTACTTAGAAGTGTGCCTTCTTAATGAGTGTTGCTATCATTATTTAGTTATGAAGACCATTCAAAAGAATTTTTAATTTTAGGGTGTTAAAAATAATTTTTAATTTTAGGGTGCCTTTAAATTCATCATTGGTGCTTAACAAAAAATTGCTGATATGAGCTTTGGGTGAAATGCCTTAGAAACAATTTAACTACTGTAATTCGCCTTTATAGTTAGAACTTCTGAGTGTCTAACATTGATATGGGGAAACAGAAAAAAAATGGATCCCTTTAATCAACTTCAAGGTATATCGATATATTTTAGTGTTAACAAAAATGTTGTAGATTTTTGATATTTCAAGTTAGCTTGAGAATTTTCTCATGTAGTTACTTTTTAAATCCTATTTTAACCATTAAAATGCATTTATATCGAGTTTTATATTTCACAACTCCCACTGGCCTGTTTCCCAGGCATTTTTCCCTTAACTGAAAACTGTTTGTTGGTGCCTCTTGTGTTCCTATTATTTACTTGGATTTTTCAGTTACTTTAAAAGTTATGAAATACATTTCATCAAGTCCAGAAATATACCCCAAATATGTACTAGTAGGAAACTGTTGTATTTGTCCAGAGCATGGCTGATAAGGCCTGAACTAGGACAACCCCAGCATGTAATGTGTCTTCCTGAGCATCATTATGAGGTCAAATATTTCCAATTCCTTTGACTTACTGCCTTTTTCCTGGTCTCCATACCAAGAAAATGGATGGAAAGCCTACCATTGCTCTTCAAATTAAGAATGCATTGTAATCAATTAAAAACAATGTAGTAGGTATTGAGGAAAGCAATCACAGAAGAACAATGAAGGCAGGGATTTTATGTACTATTTTAGCAGGTGATGGATTGTCACTTTTAGTAAATGAAGGTGATGTTAAGTGCCTTGCCTAGAAGAAAGTACATGGAGTAGGACAGTTCCCAGCCTAAGACACAAGCTAAAGAAATTTCTATTTCCAGCAGCAGTTTTCTGTGAATGAATTCTTAAAATTAATTTTATTCCTGAGCAAACATGGTATATACATATTCCCCATTTTACCAGTATTTTCTTCTCTTTCTGAATTAGTTCTGCAGTTTTGCCATTAATTTTTACTATTTGAAAAATATTTAATTTCAGTATATAGTTAGTCTTCAAAATAAACCCCTGTGAATATTGGATACGCTGGGCCACAGCCCTGATATCTGGAATTTCTCTAATGCCCTCTTGAATTTGAATTACTTTCTCTGAAAACTTCACAGTAATTTCATCTTTTATACTATTCTCATTTTGGAAATCAAAATGGAGTGAGGTCAAAGCTACTTCCAGACAACTCTGTCTTTAATTTTTGTTAAAATTAATTGTACTGATTTGTTAACTCTGTAGCTTGTTAAATTTAGCATATCCTAGCAGCAAATTGACTAATCTGATTTGCCCAGAACTCACTTATTGAATAGCAGCATGTTCCTATAGAGCAACATTTTTTTTTACTTTATTTACAAATGTAAGTAATTACCTTTTCAATATAAGTGGTCAGTTTCTAGCAACCTATTCTACAAGTCAATTACCCTAAAAAATATGGAACTTTCTTTCAGATGGGGGCAAATATTTTACTTGATCCTTAGCTGTAGATTTTTCTTCAAAAGGAAGTTTAAAGTCTAATAAGTGTTATGGCTGAAGGTAGAGTGAAAATCTTGGAATCAGTATAATGATCCTTCTCTCCTCGCTGAGATCCCATCTCAGTTCTTGCTTCTAAATGCAGATTTTAAACAGTATAGTTCTAAATTGATTCCCTTGAAAAATGTTACTAATGTGCAGAATTCCTTCAAAACCATAAACTTGTATGTGGTTTCAGATATATCACAAATAATATTCTGTCCCTTCCACTATCATAAATATATAGAAAATGCATACATAGAGTAATTAATAGCTATCATTTATTGAGTTCCTACTATGTGCCCTGTGTATTTCAAGGTATTTTACTAATGCTTTCATTTAGTCATCAGAGAATTCCCATTCTGGAAAAAATTTTCATTTTCCAGATAAGACAAGTTTAAGAAAGGTTTAATATCTTGCACAATATTGCTTAGCCACTAAGTAGCTGAGCTGGGAGTAAAACCCAGGGCTGTAAGTCATTTGTTAGCCATGCCTCAAAATCCAGTTAAGATTTTCCTAAATGAGCCACATGTGTAGCCCCAAGTGGTGTTCCTTGAGCAGATAGTAATAATGTGCATGCTATACATTAACACGTCAGTGGCTCTGAAAAGTCCTGTAAAGAAGCCTATATGGGTTTAACCCAGTGTTCCACAAACACTACCCTATGCTGGTCTAACATAGCAGCCAATAGCCATTTGTGTCTATAGAGCACTTCAAATGTAGTGCTCTATAGACACTAATTTAGTTCAATTCAGATTCAAAAAATCCAAACTGAATTGTGCTAAGTATAAAATACATGCAGGAATACAAAGATGTATGCAAAAAAAAAGGACAAACATGTTGAACTGGTAATATTTTTTGGTTTAAGCAAAATACACTGTTAAAATTCTACCTGTTTTTTCCATATTTTTAATGTAGCTACTAGAAAATTTAGAATTAAGTGGCATGTATGAAATTTCTATTTGGGTAATGCTGCATTACAGCATGGATCACATTCTGCTTCCCCTCCCCTACCTCCTAGTTCTTCATTCTTTTTCCTCCATCTTAGCTTTATTTGTATTGTTTGAAAAGCAGAAGTAGAGGATAAAAAACTGAGATTTTAATGTGGAAGATCTGGGTCTTGATACCTTGGATTAGTCAACATTACATTATTGGCTCCCTGGTGAAAATGGTGAGCCTCAGGGAAGGGTTGGCTTGTTCCAGTTCTAAAATGCCATGGTCCAGTTTGATATATGTCCTCTCCTGGGGGAAAAAAAACCTATCTCATTTTCACTTCATCCATGTCTGCTATAATGCAAGAGAGCAATATATATTTTAAAATCATACTCTAAAACTGAGCTTTGAATTTAGTAGTATGTAGTATCTTTATTTTTAGTTCACATGCGTGGAGTAGGACTGGACCCATCGAGTACTGGAAAGCTATTAAGCCCTGATTTACAAACCTATTTCTTTAGTGTTCTTTAGTCAAATACAAGATTGGATTTTTTTCTATGTTGCTATTGTGTTGTTTTGTTTTTTAATATCTTTCAATTCTCCCAGCCAAAATTCCTTTCTTTCTCCACACCTCCCACAGGAATGAGTGAGCACAGTCATGTGTTAAAAGCACTTCCGAACTCTGAGTAGCTTCTTTGAGCTGTGGAGGAGGACAGGAATTTGATATTGTGCAGGATAGAATGAGGATAGGATTTCAAATATTCAAGGCCTCAGATGTATATTTATTTTGTTTTTGATGAAGACAGAAAACTACAAATTGTTTACTCTTTAAGGTTCAGTAAAATCATGTATATTACTCTATATAAATGAAGTTTACTAGATTCTCAAACTTCATTCAGGACTTAAGTTAATTATTTTAAAGGGATTAATGTGAGACAAGTAAAAGTGCATAGTATAGCTATAATTGTCCTTAGAGTGTACCTATATAGATCGCTCCATGGGATCTTTGACAGTTTTCTACTTGGCACAGCATGAATTATATAAAAGTTTATTATATTTGAATATGTGAAAAATTTTCATTTGTAATTAGTGGGAATTATCAAAACATGTGTTTCAGAAAAACGTCCAGTGTTTTTGTTAGATTGCAGGAGCCTAAATGATTGAAGTGGCTTTAAATTGCTCTAATGATTATGAAGAAAAGACTTAAGTTTTAAATCAACTTAAGTGTTACATTAGGGTTCTCTAGAGAAACAAGCAACAGGGTTTATCTGTAAATATGAGATTTATAAAGGTGTCTCATGCAATCATGGGATTGGAAGAGACCAAAATCTGTAGGGCAGGCTGTGAAGCTGGCAGTTCTGATGGAGAGTATTGATGAATTCCATAATGGTGGCTTGTTGGCTGACGAAGCAGTGAAAAAATCTCTCTTCTTCTTTAACAGTCTTTGACTGATTGAATTATCTTGTTTGCAGGAGACATGCCCTTAGTTGATGACAGATGTAATCAGCCAAGGCTGCAGTCAGCTGGCTGATGATTTAATAAACCAGCCTTCTGATTTATCAACTAGCCATGAAATATCCTTGCAGCAACAGTCAGGCCAGTACTTGCCTGACCAGACAACTGGGCATAATCTCTTGGTCAACCTGACACCAGAATCTAAGCATCACTACAGTCCACCCCTTGCCAACCTGGCAGCTATATACATCACCTTGAAGCATATTTAATTCCCAAATAGAACACAGTAACAGATACACGTTTCGCCTAAACATACTCAACTTTTCTGCATACAGGTGGAAACTTATTACATCTCTCCAGAATAGGGTGTCAAGTCCTTAGGTAACAGTCACTCTTGAAACTTTATATCCTATAACTTAAATACTATAACATGAACAATATAATTTATGTTATATAATAAGAGGAAAACAAGATAATTGCTTATGTACAAATACAAACATAACAAAATATTCCTACCATCGTAGTCCTCATTTCTCTAACTGGTCACGTGGTTGTAGTTCATGTTTACCAGTACCTTCTACTACCCACTCCATGGTCCCTTTGCCTTCAGCAAGCACTCTCAGCTGGACATGGTTCATTGTCATGTCAAGTGACCCAAACCTTCATTCCTGAAGTTTCTGGGCCGTTAATAGTCCTGCCAGTTTAGGTTGTTGCAGTTTTCCATTGACTTTAATCATAGGGCATGGTAGTACTAAGAGACACCCCAGGGGCTCTCCTGTAGTCCAGGAAAACTCTTCTATACCTCCATTGTGTAGTTGCAGTCCAATTTCTACTTGATTGTCAAGTTCAATCACTCCAGACAGTACAGTATTCTCCTTTGTGCCTGTTGATTGAATGGCATGAGAAGCCCAAAGTGGCCAGGTGGTAGTCTTAACTTCCAGTTCAGTGGAATCATTGTGTCTCCTGGTAGGAGCACTCCTCCTTTTGGAACCACCAGAGTTAAGGTTTCAGGGAAAGGAAGCAAATTTTTTTTTTTCCGCTAGGGCTGGTGGTAGTAAGTGATGCCACTCCCGTTTCCACCCCTTGATTCCTGGACCCGTGAATTCTGCCTATGGAAGCACCATTATAGTACCTGCTGATTCAGAGCATACACAGCCTCCTAGAGAACATTGCCCCATCCCTGCAAGGTACTGCCACCTATTTGGAACCGTAATTTGGTCTTCAAAAGGCCATTCCACCATTCTGTCAACCCAGCTGCCTCTGGATGATGGGAAACATGGTAAGACCAGAGAATTCCATGAGCATGTGCCCAATCCCACACTTTATTTGCTGTGAAGTGGGTTTCCTGATCAGAAGCAATGCTATGTGAAATACCATGACAGTCGATAAAGCATTCTGTAAGTCCATGGATGGTAGTTTCTGTGGAAGCATTGTATGCAGGGAATGCAAACCCATAGGCTGGAGTATATGTTTATTCCCATTAGAACAAATCACTGCCCCTTCCATAATGGAAATGGTCCAACGTAACCAACCTGCCACTAGGTAGCAGGCCGATCACCTCGGGGAATGGTGCCATATCAGGGAATGAGTATGAGTCTCTGTTGCTGGCGGATTGGACATTCAGCAGTGGCCATGGCCAAGTTGACCTCGGTGAGTGAAAGTCTATATTGCTGAGCCCATGCAGCCTCCTTCCCTGCCACCATACCCACTTTGTTCATGAGTCCATTGGGCAATGGCAGGAGTGGCTTGTATCCATGCAACTACTCATCTTCTCTACTTGATTATTAAAACCTTCCCCTGCTGAAGATACCCTCTAGTGAGCATTCACATGAGACACAAATACCTTCATGTTTTTTGCCCATTCAGAAAAGTCTATCCACATACCTCTTCCCCAGACTTCTTTGTCAACCAATTTTCCAGTTATGCTGCTTCCGAGTCCCTGACCATCCAGCCAAACCATTAGCAATAGCCCACAAATCAGTATACAAATGTACCTTTCACCAGTTGTCCTTCCAAGCAAAGTGAACAACCAGATGCTCTGCTCAAAGTTCTGCCCAGTGGGAGGATTTCCCCTCACGACCCGAGTTTTCTCTTCTTTAGTCAACTGACTGAGGAACTTCCCAAGCCATAGTTCTGGTCTGGGAAAGAGAAGGTAATGTGGTAGGAGTGGGGGCCTTGGGCATTTGGGCCACTTCCTCATGTTACTTACTTGTGCCTTTAGGACCTGCCCAAGCCCTATTTATGTACCATTTTCATTTTATGATGGAGTGCTGCTGTGCATGCCCAACTTTATGGCTTGTTGGGACAGACAACACCCAGTTTTTGATAGGCAACTCAGGTCTCACATATTTGTTGGCCCATGGTGAAGTATTCAGTCTCTACTGAGGCCCAGTAGCAGGGTAAAAGCTGTTCCTCAAAAGGAGAGTAGTTATCTGCAGCAGATGGTAAGGCTTTGCTCCAAAACTTTAAGGATCTGCATTGTGATTCTATAGGGGCCGGCTAAAGACTCCTGGCAGCATCCCTATTTGCCACTGACACTTCCAGCACATTGGATCGCTGGATCATATGGCCCAAGTGGCAGAGCAGCTTGCACAGCAGCCTGGACGTCGCAGAGCCTTCTCAAAACTGGCAGCTCTTCTGGCCACTCAGTAAATAGGATGGAGTAGCAAACCCAAATTAGGAATAAGTTGTCTCCAAAATCCTAAGGGGCCATCTAGGTGTTATACCTCTTTTTTATTTTATTTTTTCTTTTGTCATAGAAGGGGCCAGATGCAATGGCTTATCCTTCACCTTAGAAGGATATCTCAGCATACCTCATACCCCTGGACACCTAGAAATTTCACTGAGATGGAAGGCTGCTGTATTTTTTGTTAGATTTATCTCCCATCCCCTGACATGCAAATGCCTTAGCAATAAATCTAGAGTAGTTGCTACTTCTTGCTCACTAGATCCAGTCAACATGATATAATGGACCAGTATGATGTCTTGTGGAAGGGAGAAATGATCAAGTTCCCTGTGGACAAGATTGTGACATAGGGCTGGAGAGTTCATATAACCCTGAGGTGGGACAGCGAAGGTATACTGCTGGCCTTGCCAGCTGAATGCAAACTGTTTGTGGAGGTCCTTTCTGAGAGCTATTGAGAAAAAAGCATTTGCCAGATCAGTAGCTGCCTACCAGGTACCAGGTGATGATTTACTTAAATAATGATATTACATCTGAAACAGCAGCTGCAGTTGGAGTTACTACCTGGTTAAGTTTATGATAATCCACTGTCATCTCTTAGATCCATCTGTTTTCTGCACAGGCCAAATAGAGTTGAATGGGGATGTGGTGGGAATAACATCCTCTGGATCCTTCAAGTCCTTAAGAGTGGCAGTAATCTCTGCAATTCTTCCAGGAATCCAGTATTGCTTCTGATTCACTATTTTGCTAGGTAGAGGAAGTTCTAGCGGCCGCTTGGCTTTTCTTACATAATAGCCTTCACTCCATGAGTCAGAGAACTAATGCGGGGATTCTGCCAGGGCTGAGTATATCAATTCCAATTATGCATTCTGGAACTGTGGAAATGACCATGTAATAGGTCCAGGGACCCACTGGATCCACTGTAAGACAGATGTGAGCTAAAACTCTATCAATCACCTGACCTCTGTAAGCCCCGACTCTAACTCGTGGGCCAGAGTGACGTTTTGGGTCTCCTGGAGTTAGTGTTACTTCTGAGCCAGTGTCTAATAATCCCCTAAACATCTTATCATTTCCTTTTCCCCAGTGTACAGTCACCCTGATGAAAGGTACTGCCACTGTAGCTTTGTAATGCACATTAAAGTTAGGTAGTGTGAGACCACCAACCTCATTTTTCTTTCTCAGGATGTTGTTAGCTATTCAGAACACTCTGTCCTTCCACATAGATTTGGCTATTAGTTTTTCTATTTCTGCAAAGTAGTGTTTGGAATTTTAATTGATATTGTATTGAATCTATAAATCAATTTAGGTAGAATTGACATTTTAACTATATTTAGTCTTCCGATCCATGAATATGGTATGCCCTTCCATTTATTTAGGTCTTCTGTGATTTCTTTTAGCAGTTTCTTGTAGTTTTCTTTGTGTAGGTCTTTTGTATCCTTTGTTAAAATTATTCCTAAATACTTTATTCTTTTGGTTGCAATTGTAAATGGAATATTTTTCGATTTCCACCTCAGATTGCTCATTACTAGTGTATAAAAATACTACAGATTTTTGAGTGTTGATCTTGTAACTAGCCACTTTGCTGTACTCATTTATTAGCTCTAGTAGTCTTGCTGTGGATTTTTTGGGGTTTTCGACATATAGTATCGTATCATCTGCAAACAGTGAGAATTTTACTTCCTCCTTTCCAATTTTGATGCCTTGTATTTCTTTTTGTTGTCTAATTGCTCTGGCTAGATCTTCCAACACAATGTTGAATAGCAGTGGTGACAGTGGACATCCTTGTTTTTGTTCCTGATCTTAGGGGGAAACCTTTCAGTTTTTCCCCATTGAGGATGATGTTAGCTGTGGGTTTTTCATATATCCCCTTTATCATTTGGAGGAAGTTCCCTTCCATTCCTATCCTTTGAAGTGTTTTCAATAAGAAAGGGTGTTGAATTTTGTCAAATGCCTTTTTTGCATCAATCGAGATGATCATGGGGTGTTTCTGCTTCGATTTGTTGATACAGTGTATTACATTAATTGATTTTCCTATGTTGAACCATCCTTACACACCTGGGATGAATCCTACTTGGTCATGGTGTATAATTCTTTTAATGTGCTGCTGGATTTGATTTGCAAGAATTTTGTTGAAGATTTTTGCACCTATATTCATTAGAGAGATTGGTCTGTAATTTTCTTTTCTTGTATTATCTGTGGCTTTGTTATGAGTGTGAGTGTTATGAGTTGGCTTCATAGAATGAGTTAGGTAGCTTTCCCTCCTCTTCAATTGTTTTGAAGAGTTTGAGCAGGATTGGTACTAATTCTTTCTTGAATGTTTGGTAGAATTCACACGTGAAACCATCTGGTCCTGGACTTTTCTTTTTTGGGAGCTTCTTAATGACTGATTCAATTTCTTTACTTGTGATTGGTTTGTTGAAGTCATCTATTTCTTATTGAGTCGCTGTCGGTTGTTCATTCCTTTTTAGGAAGTTGTCCATTTCATCTATGTTGTCTAGTTTATTAGCATAAAGTTGTTCATAGTATCCTCTCATTAACCCCTTATTTCTGTGGGGTCAGTGGTTATGTCTCCTCTTCCATTTCTGATTTTATTTATTTGCATCTCTCTTTTCTTCTTTTTGTCAGCCTTGCTAAGGGTCCGTCAATTTTATTGATTTTCTCATAGAACGAACTTCTAGTTTTGTTGATTTTCTCAATTGCTTTTATGTTCTCAATTTCATTTATTTCTGCTCTAATCTTTGTTATTTTTTCCTTTTGCTTGCTTTAGGGTAGTTTACCGTTCTTTCTCTAGTTCTTCCAAGTGAACAGTTATTTCCTTGACTTTTGCTCCTTCTTTTCTTTGATATAGGCATTTAGGGCAGTAAATTTCCCTCTTAGCACTGCCTTTGCTGCATCCCATAAATTTTGATATGTTGTGTTTTCATTTTCATTTTCCTCAAGATATTTACTGATTTCTCTTATAATTTCTTCCTTGACCCACTGGTTGTTTAAGAGTGTGTTGTTGAGCCTCCACATATTTGTGAATTTTCTGGCCCTCTGCCTGTTATTGATTCCCAACTTTATTCCTTTATGATCCAAGAAAGTGTTTTGTATGATTTCAATCTTTTTAAATTAATTGAGACGTGGTTTGTGACCCAGCATATGGTCTTTCCTTGAGAATCATCCATGAGCACTTGAGAAAAAGGTGTACCCTGCTTTCTCAAGTAATGTTATATAAATGTCTAAGTCTAATTCATTTATTGTATTATTCAAATTTTCTGTTTCTTTATTGATCCTCTGTCTGAATGTTCTGTCCATTGATCATAGCAGGGAATTGAAGTCTCCAACTATTATGGTAGATGTGTCTTTTTCTCTCTTTAGTGTTTTCAGTGTTTGCGTCATGTATTTTGGAACACTCTGATTCAGTGCATAAATATTTATGACGTTATGTCTTCTTGTTGAATTTTACTTTTTTTATTGCTAATACATAGTGTCTTTGTTTCTTTTAATTGTTTTACATCTGAAGTCTAATTTGTTGGATATTACTATAGCTACTCCTGCTCTTTTCTTATTGTTATTTGCATCAAATATCTTTTCCTTATCTTTCACTTTCAACCTGTGTTTGTCCTTGGGTCAAAAATGCATCTCCTATAGACAGCATATAGATGGGTCCTGTTTCTTAATCCATTCTGCCGGTCTATGTCTTTTGATTGGGGAGTTTAATCCATAAACATTTAGTATTATTACTGTAAGGGCAGTAATTTCTTCTGTCATTTTGCCTTTTGGATTTTATATGTCATATCTAATTTTTCCTCTTTTGACCTTTACTGATAGTCTTCATTTCTACACTCTTCTCCACACCTCTCTCTCTTGTCTTTTCCTATCTGTGTCTAGTGCTCCCTTTAGTATTTCTTATAGAGCCAGTCACTTGATCGTAAATTCTCTCAGTGATTTTTTGTCTGAAAATGTTTAATCCCCCTCAGTTTTGAAGGACAATTTTGCTCAATATAGAATTATTGGTTGGCAGTTTTTTTCTTTTAGAACCTTAAATATTTCATACCACTGTATTCTCGACTCCATGGTTTCTGCTGAGAAATCTACACATAGTCTTATTGGGCTTCCCTTGTATGTGATGGATTGCTTTTCTCTTGCTGCTTTCAAAATTATCTCTTTCTCTTTGACATATAACATACTGATTAGTAAGTGTCTTGGAGTATGTCTATTTGGATCTATTCTGTTTGAGGTATGCTGTACTTCTTGGATCTGTAATTTTAAGTCTTTCATAAGAGTTGGGAAATTTTCAGTAATAATTTCCTCCATTAGTCTTTCTCCTCCTTTTCCCTTCTCTTCTCCTTTTGGGAAACCCATAACATGTATAATTGTGCATTTCATGTCATCATTCAATTTCCTGAGTCCCTGCTCATATTTTTCCATTCTTTTCTCTATATTTTCTTCTGCTTGTCAGATTTCAGGTGTTCCATCCTCCAGTTCACTAATCCTATCTTCTGCCTCTTGAAATCTGACATTGTAGGTTTCCATTGTTTTCTTCATCTCTTCTATTATGCCTTTCATTCCCATAAGTTCTATGATTTGTTTTTCAGACTTTCAATTTCTTCTTTTTGTCCATCCCTTGCCTTCTTTAAATCCTTCCTCAGTTCATTGATTTGGTTTTTGATGAGCTTTTCCATGTCTGTTCAAACATCCTGAATTAATTGTTTCAACTCCTGTACCTCATTTGAATTGTTGGTTTGTTCCTTTGGGCCATATCTTCAATTTTCCTAATATAACTTATTATTTTTGCTGGCCTCTAGGCATTTAATTTCCTTAATTAGTTTATTCTGGTGATTGTTTCACTCTTTTACCTAGGATTTTCTTGCTGGATGACTTTGTTCTCTATCTGTTCTTTGACATTCAGTTCATCTTATTCTAGACCTCCAGCATAGGTTTTGTTTAACAGATCAGAATTTTTCAGTTCTTGTTTTCTTGTTTTTTGCCCTGCCTGTATGGTGCCTTCTTTTGTTTACTTAGGAGGTTCTACTTAGGTATTATAGACTCTAGTCAGATTTTTCTAGACCAGACTGGCCTCTTCTCAAGAGAATGAGTCACCTGCATCAATTTTCCTTGAAGGTGAAACCCAGCAGGTTGACAGACTTTCTTATGAAGCCTCTAGACTCTCTGTTTTTCCTGTCCTGCCCAGTATGCGGTGCTTGTCTGCCTCTGGGTCCTACCAGCATAAAGTGATGTGGTACCTTTAACTTCAGCAGACTCTCCCTGTTGGGGGTGTGGTTGAGATAGAGGAGGTTGTAGGCTGGCTTTAATTGCTTTAGTTTTATAGTCCCTGGGGCCTGAATTCCTTGAGAGAGGTATTCCACTTGAGCTGGGCCCCACCCCTCTCCTAGGGAAGGCACACCCTCCAGGGAATTACTTCCTTTCACCAGACCAGCATCTTTATTTCTCAGACAAGCTTAATTCTGCCTTTGCCTGGAGCAGTTGGATCCTGAGAGCAGTTTTAAGGGAAAAAAATCCTTCTCAGAGCAGGACCCCTCCTCCTCGGGTTTGTTAATCAAGAGCTTAAGTTGGTACATTGCTCTACATATCTCCAGGTCCTATGTGCCACTTCTCTTTTTTTTCTTTTAGGGTCCAGTCCTTTTCAAGTATTTTGTTCTGTCTAATCAAAAAAATCTCCGTTTCTATTTTTTTTTCTTTCAGCCCAGTCCCCTCTGCACTGGGGCAAAATTTAGTAACTTAAGCTTTTATTTGAGGTTTAGCTGAGCTACGGGCCTATTTTTAGTAGTCAGAATTTGTTAATTAATTCCACAATTGAAGCTTGCTTGAGCTCAGTGCCTTGCTATTAGTAAAGTCTCTTTCCTTTCCCCTCAGGAACCAGCCTGTGGGAGAGGGGTGCCAGCCTCTGCAGCTTGGGGCACTCATGGTTCTGGGTGGGATCACAGCTGGTCCAACTCATCCAGACTGGTGTACACTGTGTATCCGTTCATTCGTGTGGCCCCAGCAGTTGTTCTGCACTGTTCCTGGCTATTTACTAGTGGCTCTGGAGGACGAACTAAATTCCACACCTCACTAAGCCACCATCTTGGACCTCTCCATTCTAAGCTTTCTAAGCCTCTGGATCCTGTCTTCTACATTACACCAGGGCAGTTCTGGCATTTCAACCTCAGTTAATGTCAACCACCTTTTGATCCATGTTTCTGCCAACCACCCACACAAATTGTTAATGCCCTTTCTAACCACCTTGAGCTTCAACATTGAATGCAGAATCTCTGCTTAGTGGGCCCATATCAATAGATTCAGCTTGATCCAACTTTATATTCCTTTTACCACCATCCCACACTCTTAATATCCATTCCCACATATGTTCCCCTGATTTCTGTCTATATAGATTGGAAAATTCAAGCAGTTCTTTTGGACTATAGCATAACACCTCATGGGTCACACTTTGTACCTTACCTTTCAGGGCTTGTTAGGTCTTTAATCTAGTTATAGGTCTTGAAGAAAAGAGGGATGGTGGGGGTAGGTCATGAAAAGAAACAGAAGTCTCATTCAAGCCAATTACCTCAGAACAGTCCATTGCAGTTTCATTTGGTGAAACATAATTAGTTGCTCCAGATAGAGGTGTCAAGCGGAACTGGTTACAGGTTTGGCTGGCACTGAAGGGTTAATCTCTTTAGGTGGGGACTGGATGGAAGACTTCCTGGCAGACAGCCCAGGAAGCTATTTCTTCAAGGCAGGCTGGAGGTTGGGAAATTCTTTCCTCAGGGCACTCCATTACATGTCTATCTAGCAGAGGCTCAGCAGATTCTAGGGATTCCATCCCACCATTGCCATTATTAACAAACCATATGTCACCATCCCAAATTTCAGGATCCCATTCTTTTCCAATCAAAGCACTTACTTTAACAGCAGATACCCTGAAGGGTTGAGATTTTAGTTTATATTGTAAATCTTTTATTCACTCAATGAGGCTTGGTGTCTGGTTTTCAGATATTTCAAGTATGCAACTGTAGGAAATAAGATTTTCTTTCAGGGCACACATGGAAATTTTTACATCTCTCAATGGTACTTAAGTTGCAAATTTTAAGCCTTCAGTTCATTCTTTTCCCTCATAACTGTATCCAGCTTATCTAACAAAAATCAGCCAACATCATTATTCCTCTTAATTCCACAAAGTTCTCTAAAGTTGTCAAAGACTCTCACTCAGAGTCTTGCCTCTTATAAGCATACAATTAGCAGAATCAAAACGGTACTATTTTGCATATCACTCTTGCCAACTCGCCCCATGGACTGTCAGTGCCATCTTGATTACTGGCAACAGAGTTATTAGTGCTTTTGAGTCTAAGCAGATTAGAAAACCAATTGTAAAAATGCATTTTTAAGATTCTGTTTCTCAAGAACCACCCCACTCTCAGTACTAAGGTGTATTAGTCAGGGTTCTCTAAAGAAACAGAGCCAATAGGAGAGATCTGTAAATATGAGATTTATAAAGGTATCTCACGCAACCGTGGGAATGAAAGAGTCCAAAATCCGTAGAGCAAACTGGCAGCTCTCATGAGAGGTCTTGACTAACTCCACAGGAGAGGCTCCCTGGCTGAAGAAGCAGTAAAAAAGTCTCTCTTCTTCAACAGTCTTCAACTCATTGGATTCTCTTTCCTGCGGGAGGCATGCCCTTAGTTGATCACAGATGCAATCAACTCATGGATGATTTAATAAACCAGCCCTCCGATTTATCAACCAGCCATGAAATATCCTTGCAGCAATGGTCAGGCCAATGCTTGCCTGACCAGACAACTGGACATCATCACCTGGCCTAGTTGACACCAGAACTTAGCCATCACAAGTTTCATTTAAATAAATGATTATGAATACAATAAATAAATTAAGATTCAAATAAATTTATATCCATATTTTATGTCAAAGTATATAATGTTTGAAAAAAGTCAACTTTTTTTCTATCAGATATCGTGCTGATATTTAACCAAGTCTTATCTCTATGTGGCAATGTCACCTATTTCTACCCCTTATCACTTCATTAACAGAAGGCACTTACCTTTACTTGAGTAAATCATGGTTTACATTGAGTGCAGAGCTTACCATGCAAAAGAGCCAGCATTAATCTTTCTATTTAATTTTTTAGAGTTCAACTTTATATTTTGGTTTTTCTTGACTTAAGTATGTAAATAATCAAAATCATTGGTTATGCAGTTCACTAAATAGCAGAAGACTTTCCAGAAATGGTTGGCAGTCCCAACCCAGGGCTGTTTCTCTATATGATTTGTTTCAATTTTTGCAAAATATTTTACTTAAGAACCCATGTAAATGCTCCATCTTTCCTAATTAAATGTTATCCCTCTTTCCATTAACCATGGTGAACCTTTTTGCAGAAATCTTCAGGTTTAGGTATTGTAAAGGACAAGGGAAACTTTGTTCAGGAAACTACAGCTGCCAACTCTAATTATAGACACTGTTGTTAAGCTCTAATCAAAAAAGCAACTAGAAAACGCAAATGTTCCTTCCAATAATCTTATTTCCCCAGTCAATTCTAATAACTTTAATTTAGGTTTCAAAACACTGAGGAAACACTTTGTGTGGATCACTTTTAAAAAGTTGCTATAAAAATTTAAATAGAACATAAACTATTATAGTTAATTATTATGTCCTAAAACTTCATCCCACTAATATTTAGATTTAAGGATGTATGTATGTGAGCATAGTTGTCCTTTAATTTTCAAATGTTTACTTAGCACCTTCTCTGTGGAAAGTGCTAGTTTGAGAGGCAAAACAGGATAGCGATGAAAAAAAAAAACAGACTGTCTGAAACTGAATCCCAGTCCTGCCACTTCCTATTCTGTGACCTTGAGCAAATTACTTAACCTCTTCATATTTCAGTAACTTCTCTATAAAATGGGAGTAGTACTAGTGCTGTCCTGTAGCTGTTCAGAGGATTAAATAAATTAATACATGTAAAGTGCTTAAAACCAGGTGCTGGGCACATAGTAAGTGTGATAGAAGTTTTAACAATTATGACCATGATGGTGATGGTGACGATACAATACGATGAAGAATATATTATGGTAAACATAGATAAAGAGGAAAATTCCTCTCACATCAGGGAAAGGGGGAAGGAGATAAGGAAGACAGACATATAGGCAATTAATGCTAATTCAAGGCAAAATGAAGTTATTTCTGTAATAGAGGTATAAGTAGAGTGACCATCTGTCCCATTATAATCCCAATTCATCCCAGTGGTCCCAGCATAATGATTAATTTTTATCCCATTTCTCTTTCAAATTTGACCTATCGTCCCTGAAAATAGAAGGTACCTAACATGAGACGACAGAGGATAGACTAAAGGCTTCATGAAGGAAAAGACTGCTGAACTCACCCATTACAGGAACAGGAGTGGAGAAGGGACCCGTTTCTCTATCCTTTGCCAAACTCCTTCTGAAGGGGTGCTGGAAAGTGTGAAGGCTGGGTTTTCCTTGAATTTTCAGTAGAGCAGAAAACAGAAAAAAATCTAAACAGGTTTATATTAGTTTGCTATTGCTGCTGTAACAAATCACCTCAAACTTAGTGGATAGAAGCCACACAAATTTATTTTTATGATCTACTGGTTAGAAGTCTAAAATAGGATTGTGTTCCATTTGGATGCTCTAGGGTCAATCTGTTTCTATGCCTTTTGCAGCTTCTACAGGCTGCCTACATCCTTTGGCTCAATCTTCAAAGCCTGCCAGCGAAACATCTCTCTTTGACCTCTGCTTCCATCCTTACACCTCTGTATTCTGACCCTCTTTCCTCTCCTTTATAAGAAACTTTTTTATTCATTGGGAATGTTCTAGTTTGCTAGCTGCCAGAATGCAATATACCAAAAACAGAATGGCTTTTAAAAAAGGGAATTTAATGAGTTGCTAGTTTACAGTTCTAAGGCCGTGAAAATGTCCCAATTAAAATGAGTCTATAGAAATGTTAAAAAAAATAAGGCATCCAGGAAAAGATACCTTGGTTCAAGAAGGTCGATGAAGTTCACGGTTTCTTTCTCAAGTGGAAGGGCACATGGCGAACACAGTCAGAATTTCTCTCTCATCTGGAAGTGCATATGGTGAACACGGTGTCATCTGCTACCTTCTTTTCCTGGCTTCCTGTTTCATGAAGCTCCCCAGAAGGCATTTTCCTTCTTCATCGCCAAAGGTCCCTGACTGGCGGACTCTGTTTCTCGTGGCTATGTCGTTCTGCTCTGCTCTCCCTGAATCTCTCATTCTCCAAAATGTTTCCTCTTTTATAGGACTCTAGAAACTTATCAAGACCCCCCCAAATGGGTGGAGACATGTTGTCAACTAATCCAGTTTAACAACCACTCTTGATTAAGTCACATCTCCAGGGAGATGATCTGATTACAGTTTCAAACATACAGTATTGAATAAGGATTATTCTGCCTTTATGAAATGGGATTTAGATTAAAACATGGCTTTTCTAGGAGACATACATCTTTTCAAACCAGCACAAGGAACACCCAAATAATTCAGGATAATCTCTCCATTTTAAGATCCTTAACCTAATCACATCATCAGAGTATCTTTGAATATCTTTTACCAGGTAAAGTATTCACAGGTTCTGGGGATTAGGATGTGGCTATCTTTGGGGGGGGGGGGCATTGCTCAGCCTATCAAAGAGATCTGTTGCTTTCATTTGCTCTGGTGTTAAGATCAGAGTATTTAGAGCCAAAAACCATCTTACTGAAGATGAAAGGTTCAATATCTTACCAATGCAGGCACATAGCTAAGTTAGCTAACTGCAATTTCCAAAACCAAAATCAGGAACTCACTGAGAAAATATGGCTCTAAACTACTATGCAGCTTTTTAAATGTATATTTAAAACAGAATACCAGGGCAGGAAATCCTTGTTATCTATGTATAATTGGTACTTAACACTTGTAATTGGAAGTAGGTTCTTATATGAGTCGCCTTAAAATAATTCTGTAGTAAATAATGATAAAGAAGGTTGACTGGGTGTTTTCTTCACAAAGAACTTAAAATTCCAAAAGTAAGTATGTTACCTAATGTTTAGCAAAATTTAGATTATAATTGTGCTGCAATCTGTTGCGCAAAGTAAAAAAGTTAACTTTTGATATATTTTTTAAAAATTAGGATAGAGTGTGGTGGCCTTCAGATTTGGCTTTCATGGCATGATCATAAAGAGTTATTTCTGAAAATAAACTTGAGTTTATTTAACACTTGGGTATTTAACCAATTTTCTCTGGTGCCTCTTTTAATCATTCACTTTGAATAGTCTTATTTTGCCATAATTCTTACTAATAATTTTGTTAACAGTTCTAATTCTGCCAGTTCCTCATTTCTTAGTTTTATGGGATTTGATTACAGTTTTTCCTCCAACATTAATTTAATCAATTATGTTAAATCCTATATTCTGAATAGCATTTATAATTGATTTGAATAATTTGCATAGAACATCAGGTCACACAATGCAAATATAATAATTTTAAAACTCAAAGGATAAAGACGTTGCCATCATGAGTGGAGCTATGTTCCTAGTAGCAGAAGGATGTTTGAGCAGGGACTGAGTCAGTTCTATGTGACATTTTCATCATATGGTGACCTTTTTTTTCTCCACACGACCTTTTTCTGCTATGGGGAACTCAAATAATGAATGCCCAGGAAACCAATTAAACCTTTACTCAAGTATAGTTGTAATAACTTGGAAAAAGAATATTTGGATCTAAATATTACATTAAATTTGCTTTAAATTTTCACTCCTTATTTTACTGTTAAGTACATTAAGTTCTAATGAATTTTTTTTTATAGGTAAGAGCCTTAGGGCAGGAACTTTGTCCATATTGGTCACTGTTTTGTCCCTAACCCTTAGGATAGTATATGAGATAGAGTAGGCACTCATTCCATTTTGGGAGAAAAAGCAAGATATAAAAATATAAAACAGGTGATTTTACTGAGAGGGCAGTCACTAAACTGCAATATTCACCACAGAGAATTTGTTATATCGATATCAACAAATAATCCATTGTAGAAAGTGGGAGAACCCATTAAATGTCTTATTACCCATATTTGAAGTAAGAAAAAAAGTGTAATATCATAAACATTTATCTTTTTTACCTAAAAGAAAAGAACATTTGTGTGATAATCTTAACAGCATTTCCCATATTTTTCTGAGTGAATACAATATTATTCAAGACAGGTATTTGAAGAATAGGAAAATTTCAATCAAATTTGAAATTAGCAGTGTACTATATCTTCATCTTGGAGTTCTAAAGGCTTTGATAAGTCCTGCAAAAATACATTTTTCTAAGCAATATTTGCTATACTTATTTGCTACAGAAGCCTCTGCTCACCCTCAAATAATCACAGGAACAAAATGAGTGTACTTAACATGGGTTTTTAGAATTTAGATTAAAACATTCTCTTCCCTCCTTCCCATTCCTCTTCTCCTCTATTACTTTGAGCTTTAAGAACTTGACAAATAAAAAATGAATTAAAAATTAAATCAGTAGATGAAGTAAGAAAGAAAGGAGGAAGAAAAAAAGATGGAGGATAGAAGTGTTTAACAAATGTAAATTAGATGAGTAAACAAGAGGCCAGACTCTGGAGCATGGTCGCTTGGAGGAGGCAAAATTGCTGGAACATGAGGGTGGTCACCATCCAAAGGAAAGGTGATTCCTGAGGAGGCTTTTATGTGAAGAGTCATCCCAGCGCTTCATAATATGGTCACAAATACTTGCAGTTGTTTGCAGGTGACAACTAGAGAAGAGTTGATATTTTGGTCCCTTCTCTTCTAGAAAGCCCCTGGGATTCTTAGGCAATTGCATCTTCACCTTGCAAGCCAAGGAATCAAGGAGATGCTGTGAAGATTTACTGACTGGCCTATGTAACTAAAGAGCCCACTTAAGTGATTCTTTTAAACATTAACTACGAAATTATATATGTGTTTGAATGTGGTAGGTGTGCACAATACAGATAATGTTAGTAAATGGGTAGAAGAATAAAAGGAACAACGGGCCCACGATCACACAATTCTCTCAGGCCATTCCAGAGCTAATCAGGACCCTGAAGTTTGTGTTTCTTTATTAATTCACCACATATGTTATATCCCTTAACTATATATCATTTAGCTTTTCACATATTTGAATTTTAGATATATGGCTTCAAACTGCCTGTATTCATTTATGACTTGCTTTTTGTTGCTCTACATTGTTTTAGAGATTTATCCATGTTGACATGCATAGCTGTACTTCATTTATTTTCACTGCTGAATTTTAACCGCAAACTAAACAAGTCGTGCCAGCTCCAAATCATTTGTTGATGCAAAAACCCTCCTCTTGCCCCCTATTTCCTACTAAATCCAATTTAAACTTCTCTGACAAGATCCTCCCTAAACTAGCCCTATTGTAATTAACTAACTTTATTTCTCACAAGCTGCTTCAAAATTTCACCTTGTCTTGTCAGTCTGGACTTCTCAGAACCTTGTGAATATGCCAAGGTTTTATTGCCAAGGTTTCTCTTTCTCTGGAGTGACCTCTACTCACTTCCTTCTCTGAGTACACGTGGCCTGAAGCCACTCTTAAAACTGTATCCTAGGGGGCAGGCCTTGGTGGCTCAGCAGGTAGCATTCTCACCTGCCATGCCAGAGACCAGGGTTTAATTCCTGGTGCCTGCCCATGCAAAAAAAAAAAAAAAAAACTATCTTAGGATGCATGGGTAGTTCGGTGGTAGAATTCTCACCTACTATGTGGGAGACCTGGGTTCAATTCCCAGCCCATGCATCTCCCCTATGAAAAAAATTGTGAGCAAATTTCCTTATGATACACCTATCACACATCTGCCTCTGCGTGTGTATATATAAAGATACAGAAATATATATATGTAGGGAAACATATAAAACAAAAAACTAAAATCACAATGGCTGTAAGCTTCTTTCAATCTTGCTGATGGGAATTCCAGTATTTTCAAGGGCTTCCTTTTCCCAGAAATTTCCATTTGTTTGTGGTAAATTGTGAAGTATTTCTCATTTTTTTTTGCCCATTATGATTCCAAGATAGCAAGACGTCAAAGTCCCTAGAGGTCAAAATCCATTTCTAAACTCCTTTTATCCAATAGCATGACCATGGTCCATGTGGCATTCACAGTGATTTGTTGTTCTCCCCAGTGGTGGAACAGGATGTAAAATGTGACTTTTAACTTTGTTGGAAGTCCTAGAAGTACTGTAATTCTGTGACTCCCCTCAACACCAATCACTTCTTTCTGAGTTCCTGGTGCCACTGCTGTCAAATGCTCCCAGGATCCAGATGAAACCTTCTGCCAATGACCCCAGCTGTTCTTTGGCTCCTTCCTGTGAGAAGTATGCTCAGATCTCCCTTTATCAAAGAAACCAAATTCAAACTTAAATTGGCATTGTGTAGACAAAGTGTTGACTGACATGCCTGGGAAATGTAAGCATAGTGTAGACTTTGAGCACATATGGACCCAAAGTCTCTAACAATGCTATCAGACTCGGTTTCTCTCTGTCTGCAGAATCGTGCTTCTACATGATAGATTCATTCTTGTGAAAGCTTCTCCACCTGTGAGGAAAGGTAGTTTCTGGCAGCCTCAGGGCAATATCTCCGCAGCATATGAGCCAAAGGATAGAGCTTCTCTTTTTACTTGGATGATCATGCTGGTTAGGGAGATAGAGTTTCATGAACTAGGCCAGGACTTGGCCATCTCTGTGACTAGGAAATGGGTAGGACAATGTGATTGACAGAGCTCTTCAGAACCACAATGGATGGAAGCTCTCTTCCACTGGAAAAGGTAATGATAAAGAGCACTCACACCATGTCTGCTAGGCCCCACTAGACTAAGTCCAGTTAGCGCTCCTACAGTAAAGATTTCCACGGCCCCATATGTAATGACTTCTTTTTTCCTCATTAAATGTTGTTTTAATTGGTCTCAAAAACCAGTGACAGCTTTTTGATTTAGTTGTTTTCTTTTAAAAAGTGCTGATTTTGAAAACTAATAACTTAGAACTGCCACATAAAAGAAATAAATGATACACAAAACATTCCTTTCCTGTTGAAGGCTTTATGATGCATCATTATTGTTAACCAGTCTTTTACTATTAAATTTACTGCCAGTTGAGACAAACAGCTCTAAGACTGTTCTGTCATTGATTAAGACTAGGGTGGTGGGTGTTATGGATAATATTCATTTAGACTTCTGAGCTTTCCGGGAAGATTGTGATCTTGGCAGCTCAGCTGTGTTCTCGTCCACTGCCTTGATGACAACTATGACAGTTGTCTGTCTCATATCATGAACAACAAAATGACTGAGATGAGGACAATCAAAGAAGCTCCAAACCCAGCTTGCCAGGAACCATTTCAATGATGGCAGCCTCTCCAGATTTCAAGCATTTGGGGCTATCTTCTAGCTTCTTATGAGAACAGTGATCAATCATCTCCATCAGCTCAGCAAACATGCAAGTAGTACGAGCTCTGTGACAATCCAGCACTGACACAGACAGCACTGATTTGCCTGGATAGTCCAGGATGATCACCTGAGCAGTGAATTGGTGGGTCATTTTTTGTTGTCATCAGCAATGTTGCCATGACAAATATCTTTTATGCTTTCTTAACATTAAAGCCCACATTGTCCCCAGGAAGAGCGTCATTCAAAGCTTCATGGTGCATTTCAACAACTTTCGTTGTAATGTTGACTGCAGCAAAGGTGGCCATCATGCCCAATTTAGGAAAACCATTCTCCACTCAGCCCACAGGGATGGTGCCACCGCCATCAATTTTGTAGGCATTCTGGTGGGGCTGGCACAAGTAGGCAGCAGGGTGTAATCCAGAAGTTTCAAGCAGCGTTGTTCCACTGGAACTGCCATCCTTATGGGTGACTCCATCCCTTGAACCAAGGCATATTAGCACTTGGCTACAGCATGTTGTCACCATTAAAATCAGAAACTGGTGCAAATGCTACTATCAGAGTGAAGCCACTTTTTAAACGTAGATCCTGACTTCCTTAACGATATTCTCATGCCTCTTCTGGCTGTAAGGTTGTTCAGTGGAATCTATTTTGTTAATATCAACAATTAGTTGTTTCAAATCCAGTGTGTAAGCCCAAAGGGCATGCTCATGGGTCTGCTCATTCTTGGAAAAAACAGCTTCAAATTTACTAACACTGGCAGCAACAATTGGGACCGCACAATCAGCCCAATATGTAAGTATAATCATGTTTTTGACAAAAGGCTTTGTGTCCTGGGGCATCAGTGATGGCCATGCAATACTTGCTGGTTTCCACAGAGTGATATCAATTGTGATACCACATTCACATTTAGCTTTCAGTTAATCCAAGTCCTAGGCATACTTGAATGAGCCCTTTCACATCTCAGCAGCTTCCTTCCCAAACTTTTTGATGGTTCTTTTGTTGATTCTGCCACATTTGCAGATCTGATGGCCAATAGTAGTGGACTTGCCCAGATCGACATATCCAAGGATGACAATATTGACATGAGTGTTTTCCTTTTCCATTTGGCTTAAGAATTAGTGATGACTTTCACAATACCTGTGTTCTGGTGGCAAATCCATTGTGAAAAATTATATCAGTGTTTTAAATAGTTTAGTTTTTTTCTTACAGTTCAAACCTGTAAATATTGTCCATCTCCAAATTCTCCCTCAGTGCCAGAGTGGCTGCTTAGAAAGGTCATGGAATTAAGTGCACAATGTGCCTGAAAAGTTGCTTTCCTCAGATAACTTAGGATTTAACATTGTTTGTTTCATTTGTATAACTTTTTTTCTTGAGACAAATTCTTTTTTGAGGACCCAATAGTCATTTTGGCAAACATCATTCAGGGTATCACTCTGACCAATCAGACAGGCTTTTATGCCTTTAAATCTCAATAATCAAGATGTCAGTGCTTTTTGTCCTAAGATGCTCCTAAATATTGATACTTGCATGGGGTAGGTGTACCCTCTAATCCTACCCAATAGTACTCAAATCCTAAATTTGGGAAGGAATGCCGGCTCATTCTACTGGTCAACATAATGTGAGTCCCAAGTTCCAAGACCTCCAAAAATGTCCTGTAATATTTTACTTCAGTGTCCATTTAGGTCTCTCCTGTGCTTTAAGTTTTCCATGTCTATTTTGGCGAATCCTGCTGGACCTTTTCTCTGAATGCATAGTCTTTGCAATACCTATGCAACACAGTGAACTGAATGTTCAACAAGAGTGTGTGGTTAGCTTAGACTGTCATTTACACACTGCATATATTTAAAACCTACTTTTAAACAGCCTAGAAATAAGTCAATATTTTTACATGTTATATTGACTTTCTTTTCTTAAGCCCCCAAAGTTTGCCTTATTCAGAGAGTAGTTCTGATTAATCAATTTACTGAGAGGTAGAGGAAATCTCTTTACAAGGTCCTCTCCCTTTTTTTTCCTTCAACTTTCTTGGAGTGAGAAATTTAATGATTCATTTAAACTAGTGTTTCTCAAACTGTTTCACTGATAGTTAATTCTGAAAATGTCTCTCAAAATATTTCCCCTAAAATGCTCACTCATTTTCCTTCTTGGAGATTCACAATGTATATTAACATAATAAAGATTCTGAATATTTCTGCACTATGATAGTTAAGTTTATATGTTAACTTGGCTAGGTTATGGTGTCCAGTTATTTGGTGAAATTGTTTGGTCAATACAATGACTGGTATTTCATAGATGAATTGACATGAATAGTCAGTTGATTGTATCTACAGGTCATGGCATCTACAATCAATAAAGGAGATTACCCTCAGCAATGAGGGAAGTCTTCTTATCCAATCAGTTGGCGGTCTTAAATCAAGAATGAGGATTTTAGCAGTCAGAGAGAAGAATTTTTACCTCTATATTAGCCAGTCATTGTCTCCTGAAAGAATTTGTCATCTTCATTGGACTTTCCATTTTGTGACTTGCCCTAAGAAATTCACACTTGCCAATCCCCATGGTCACATGAGTCAATTCCCATAATAATGTCTCTTAATAGTTACATATCTATATATACATATATAAATAAATATAAATATACATATATACATTTATCTCCTATTGGTTCTGTTTCTCAAAAGAGAGATCTAGGATACTTCAGAGAATGTTATCCCAAACTTGAATTATAACGTAAGTTTTTTTGAAAGAAAGTGTCAAAGTTAAGACTTGAAGGGTGAATAAGTGATGGTGAGATGACAATCTATTTGGGCAGTTGAGAGAACAACAGTCTGTTGATGGAGTGAGAGAAAAAAAATGCTTGGTTCAAGAACAAAATGTTTGGTATGACTAGATCAAAGAAGGAATTTGGGCAGGAGAATAATGGATAGATGAATCAAGAGTGTTGCACAGACCTCATGCAGAGCCTTGGACATGGTCAGGTTTGAATTTTAGAAAGATAACACTGACTATAATGAGCATAATTGATTGAAAAGGGATAATATTAAAAGCAAGGAGATCAGTAGTGAGGGGCATTTTAAATAATCCAAGGGATAGTGAGATGATTTTTAAATTGAATATAAATTCCCCTGAAATGAAAGCAACTCATATGAATGTTGTTCTGACAGCTGGCTCATGTTCTCCCTGGCTCTCTGAAGCTTCAGCTAATAGGGTAATGAGAAAAAGCAAGGAAACAGGGGCAACAGGAATGACCACACATTAGTATATGTTTAGGATGCAGCAAGTGGTTGACCTATAGAACAAGCACACATAACTCATAACTGTCTCTCCATCTTGTCTGCCCATCAGAACCACTAGAGAGCTTTTAAAAATGCTGATGCAGGGTATAAGTTCTGATTCAATTGGTCTGTGGTGGTCACTGAAAACATTCCCAAGTGGGGCCAGTAGGTAGGATTGAGATCTAATGAGAATCAAGAACTATTGAGAAATTCAGACGGTCTATTTTGACTTTCTTAATTTATGTTCTGTGGTGTAAGGCAGTAGTTCTTAAACTTTAGTAGGTATCAGAATTACAGGGAGGGCTTGCCAAAACCAAAATTGATGGACCCCACTCTCAGAGTTTCTGATCCAGGAGGTCTGGGTGGAGCCTGAGAACTGGCATTGATAAGAGGTACCATGGAGAAGCTGCTGCTAGTTTAAAGATCAGACTTTGAGAACTGCGAGTGTAAGGCAATCATCTTAGAAATGGAAAACGTTTTAAAACAACTTAATTTTTTTTGCTAGAGGAACTGAACTTTTCTTATTTTCTTCCTTTATTAACTTAGATATATATAGTCTTTTTAGTTTCACACTTTGTGCAATGCAAAAACACCAAAATGGAAACAAAGATTGAGAAACTAATACACTTTTATTTTATTATAGAAGTGAGAATAAATACAAGGCTTTAAAGAAGTTCCTCAAAATACTTTCTCTGTTGATTCTTCTTCTTTTTTTAAGAAAAATTATCCTGATTTAAATACAGGGAAAACCCACACTTTTTGAATGAGACACATACAATGAGAAAGCATTTATTACGATCTGAAGGTTTACCACTAAGCATGATTTAGAAAAAGTTCTACCCACTATAAATACTACAGTGGTATGATTAACCAGTGCTTCTGTCTGAAATGAGTCTGAAGCATGTGACAAGATCCAGTGCCTCAGGCTATTAGTCTCACAACTCGGTATCAAGTACACTTCATTCTGATCATGCTAACTCATTATTCTCTATTTGGCATTATTGTTCTTCCAGTTCTCTAGAAACATTGTTTAGTTTGTAAAAGAAACTTTTGTTTTAGCAAAATATTACCAAAGAAATTTTTTATGACTGTTGATTTTATAGTAGAATCAGACATATTTCTCAAATGCAAACAATAAATTTCAAGGTTCTCATTAAAAATAAAATTTACCTTTTTATTTTTAAGTGCATGGTTTAATCACAACAAATATAATTTGTCAGGAATTAAATATATTTTTCATGAAATAAGTTTTAAGAATAATGAATCCCATAACATCAAAAGTCTCATTATTACTCTTTTTGCTTAGCACAGTAACATTTCCTGTGCTTATTGGTGAACGAAATCATGTCTGTAACAAAAGATTTTCATATTGAATAATTTGCAGAAAATACATGCCTTAAAGTAAGTGTGACATGTTTGTGCAAGGTATACATTTTCTTGCATCAATTTTGCTTTTTAGTAGAAACAATGGAATTTACTCAAAGACCAAAAAACAATAATTACTATAGACTTTTATTTCTGAAAACATACCAATACCAAACATCACAGGAACTATGATTATAAAAGTAAAATCATCAAAATAAAATCAAACGATGCAGTCTTGAAATTAGGGAAATAACAGATTTTCCTCAATTAGGAAAAAAATCTGGTAAGTAGATAGATCCTGCATTGAGTCCTGCAGGCCAACAAACTGGAATATTCCAGAAATAAGGCAACAATTAAATTAGCTTTTGTGAGCTTCTTTAAAACAGACAGGAAGGCCAACAAACAAATGCTTTTTATTTTTTTTATGATTCCAGATTAAGTCATCAAACAAAATGAGAACTTTCAATCAATTTTGGATTGCTGGATTTCACCTTTACCTAAATTTATCCTGATATTCCCCGTTTTAATAAAATGGTTCCTGTACCCACAAAAATTCCATTATAGAAGGAATAAAGTCTGCCTCTAATGATTGTCATTTCCATGCCTTAATAACTCTTATTTTATTCAGAACAATTGCAGCATTTCAGGGTAATGGGAAACTATTTCTTGATACATCACCATCACAGAGAACAAAAATCGAAGCTTCTGTTATGAGATCCCTGTAAGATTTACTATTGATCATTCAAAACCTACAAAAGTTGTTTTTTTGTATATGTGTATCATGGGGTCACATTTTATTTTTTTTCCATGTGAGTATCCCGTTATTGCAGCACCATTTGTTAATTTTTTTTTGTTTGTTTTTTTGTTTGCTTGCATGTTTGTTTGTTTTTGGAAAGCGCATGAGCTGGGAATCAAACCTGGGCCTCCCACATAGCAGGTGAGAATTCTACCACCAAACTACCTTTGCACCCTCCAAAAGTTGTTTTTAAAAGTTATTCTCAGCATCAGAAATTGTGGAGTACTTAATGGCCTTAAGAAACCAAAAGTGGTAATCACAGCTACCTAAACCATGGAGATAGATGATTTACAACATATTGCCTGGATTCTGCAGCAATATCTGTGCCAAAGCCCACTCATCTGCTTGGTGTTGCTGTGAGAACAATCGTGTGGTTTCTACTTATTTCTTTCCAATCTTAAGCAAGTGCTTCTGATTGCTGGAAACTAAACTGGAATCTCTTGGTAGAAATTCTGGTAAATGTTCTCAAACTTCTAGCCACTGCAATGGGTGGGTGCAGGAGAGGTACTGGAAGAAGGAGATGGTTCTCAGTTGCCAACATAAAAGCTAGCACAGCTAGGATTGTATACTGTAGTAGCACTTTGTCCCAAACTATGGCAGTCACTCAATCCCTGACCATATACCAAATGTGAAGAAGGTGGTGGGATCTGTGAGTCTGGAAAAAGGATCAAGGTGACACCTAAAAGACAGAAAAAAATTAGAGTTGAGATGATCATAATGAGCCAGACTCCCAGGGTGGCTGATAATATGGATGCACTCAAGATGTTTATCAAGGCCCAAAGAAATGTGACCAAGGAGGGAAATTTTTGCCCTTCTGGCAATGTACCCGAATGTAGAATCTTACAAAAGATGTGAATTTTTTATGTGTAAGTGGTGTATTAGTGATGGATGGAAAGAACAGGCTTTTGGAAGCAAAAGCAGAGAGATTACAAGGAGATCCACAAATCTATGTTGGGGAAACAGAGGACTGCACAAAATGGGGCATACTTCAAGTGAAAATATAGGAGAGAAAAGAAGACTGAAGCCTGTCCTCCACATACAGAGATAAGTCTTACATTCAAACAGGCAAAAGAATGCACTAATATGCAACAATTAAAATGAAAATAGGAAAAAAATTAGGGAAAGAGAAAAAAAATGAATGTTAAAGGCGTAACCATTAGGGGAAACAATGACAAAGGTGAGATGCATAGCATGTTAAAAATTAGAGTTCAGGGAATGGAAAGAAACAATTTATTAAGATTCTAATTAGCTTGACTGACTCTGTCAATCTGTTCTGCATTTGTCCAGACACCATCTTTAGACCAGACATTGGACAGCGAACATCCCTGGTATAAAAGATTCAGTTTTACAAATTGACATTAAACAGGTCATTGAAGCTGGCCACATAATTACACGAGCACAGAACCAGACTTTTAAACTGTAAGTGCTTTTCAATTTTCTCTTGAATCCTTATCATAGTTACATTTTGAGGAGATTAAAAAAAAAAAGCCAAATTCTTTGCTCTCAGTAAATTAATGACTCACATTGCTGCAGTTTCAGATGTTTCCACTTGATTTACCCTTTAATGATATTTCTTACTTCATAGACCAACCAAGGAACCAATCATGAGTTGTCTGCACATTATTATGTATGTCCATTCCAGATAAAAGTTCAGGGATCAGAGAAGTTATCACCTTTTTACCAATATGTGCTTCTCTAGCTGGGAGAGGAAAAGAATGTGGTGCTTTGTGTACCAGTTTCAAAATCAACAACCCTTTAAAGGCCTGTATAATCCTCTTTACCCAATGCATGGGTACTCAAGCAAATGGCCATAACTTCCATTTGGGAAGTTATAAGATAATCACTACCGAATATAATTGCAGTTTTACAGGTTCTTTTCCCATAGGGACCTGGCCTCTCTTTCAGTCGATGGTTTCTAGGTTGTAAAACTGGTTCAGGTCTGGAAAATTGAATCTTTATTGGGGCAACTGCCCTCATCTTCCTGATCATTGATCCTTTATTTATTTATTTTATTGTATAACTTATGCAATATGCTTCATTCATCTATTTTGCTTCTAGGAACATTGTTCTATTAACCATCTCTGTAACTGCCTACAGATTGGGCCCCAGTGGTTACATTCTGATCTTGCCACTCATTGTGATAAATTGCATGCACCTTACTTCTGTCAGTTAAGTGCCACCCCCCGGCCACCCAAAGTCCTATAACTTCCATTGCTATTAGGGATCCCAGTTCAGTTACAGCATCTCATAACTGTCATCTCTGGCCTAGAGAAGACTGTTGCCAGTAAAAGTTTTTCAGTGCTGCTGGTGTCCCTCTCATCAACATATTCTTAATCTGTTGAGTAAAAGGAAAGCCCTCTGGATCCTCCTGTGGAACCAAAACTTTTGACTTTTGTGTGTGTGTGTGTGTGTGTGTCTTTTATACTATATCCACTCATGTAAGCCCAATTCTCTGAGACTTTGATCTCTTCTTCTATCATCTGCCCTGGCAGTCTAGCAGTTTTACTTCATTTCACACTTCCACAAGCCATTCTGGCAGCATGTTCGCATCATTTCCCAGGGTACTTATAATTTAAATACCATATCACATTGGATGATTCCCATATTGATACTCTCCTTATCCAACTTTTTAATTGATCCCCCTAATCTAGTGTCTTCAGGATTAAGTCTTATACTACTCTTCCTTCTCTGGTCAGTTGATACTATCCTGATTTGCAAATTCAATAGAGTATAGTCCCTCTCATCTATTAGCAGGCTCAGAACATACCTAATTATAGTATCTGGTGAAGGAGTCTGAAAAGGGAGCACACGCTTCAGAGGATCTTCATAAATCACAAACTTCAAAAATCACCAACTTCAAAAATCACCGGCTTTAAATCTAGGTTACCTTAGATCATAATACTATTTTATGGCCCTCTTTCTCAGCCAATTAAAATTCCAGCAATTACATGGCATTTCAGTTGACCATTTTTGCTATCTGCATAAGTATAGACAATCATCGCAGATTCACAAGATGTAGAAGGGAAGTGAGAATAGTGCAAATGCCTCACACTAAAAAAAAAGAAGAAAGATATATTTTGTTGAACATCATGAAAAGAAAATTTTATATTCATTTGATAGCACTATCAAGATGCCAGAGTCAATTTCAGAAGATCTGTGTATACTGGTATGGTCATTAAAAAATTATTTGCGTCTCGTTGCACTTACATGCAAAAAACTGAAAATCTGTGGCTCCTTTTATAGGTTACTTAAATTCTCTGTGCTTTAGCTTTCTTATCTGAAAAAAATAGGGATAATATCAATTTCATAACATATTAGTGAGTATTAAATGAGTCTCACTCTTTACACACACACATACACACACACACATGCCAAGAAGAGTGGCAAATGTAGTAACTAATTAAGACAATATTATTATTATTTCCTAACACTACTTAAATCAAATGACACTTTTCTGGGACAATACTTATATAGCACCTACAAATATACCCCATTTGTGGAGTGCTTTCATAGTTTATAGAGCTTAACCCTGTCACTTAGTCATATAGCCAGGCCAAGTAGAAGTACATACAACTAACAGATGACAAAATAACAACTGTAATTCCAGGATAAAAAAAGTTAATGAATGGTAGGCTTGGGGTTAAAGCTTGTATTTTCAACTTCTAACCAGTATTATTTTCATTATATAACTAATATAAAAACTCCACAGACATTTAGTAAAGCTATTTTGAGTTTTTAAAAATATTCTACACAGAAATTCTAGTCAGAGTAGCAAATATGAGATTATTTTTAAAATAAAAAAATTTCAATTTCTGTTTCCTTTGAAAATATTTCATTTTCATCAATAAATATTTTTTAAAGAGTAAAAGGGAAAAAAGACAAATTTATGAATTCTCTGAGCTCCTTAAATAGTAAACATTTATGTTTTAGCTTATAAAAAACTCCTTGGCAAATGTTTACCATTCCCCAAGCTCAGAGGAAGGATTCCTTTTAAAGACAGATTTTAAGTCATCTCAGAAAAGCAGTGACTAAATTGCTTATATGAACCTAGCTACATGTTCTAAATAAATAAACTTTAAATGGTAACAGGAAGTTCCCAAATAAGCACAAATGTACTTTGAAGGAGGCCCCGAAAGTTACATTTTGCTCAATAAATCAGTCAGTAAGATAAATATGAATGAAATGTGAAATAAATGATGAGATAGAGAACCAACCAAACGTTGGTTGTCAGCTCTTTTCCTTCAAAGCCTAAAGCAGACTGTCTTCCACTTTTTCCCTACAGATATGTTGCTGAAATAGAACTGTTGTTGCTTGTCTCTGTTTAGCAAGAGGACTGTTCTAAAAATTCAAATTCCTAGGCTTTCCCCATGGTTTACTTAAAGTCTCTGTTACCTCATTTTTAACATATACCTTATCGGAGTCTAAGAACACTGACTTTGAGAATAGTTGCTTTAACTTTGGCTTCAACCTCTTTACCTTGTTAAATTTTGTATTCTAAGGACGGTTCTGAATGGAAAAGAAAGAGGCATAAGAGATCTTATTGCTTTGATCTCAGGGTAACAGTGAAAATGGGAGGAATAGAAGAGAACTTTACTGAAGGAAAACTGGTATTGGGGACAGTTGAGTTGGAGAGAGTTTGGACAATTGAGGAAAGAAGACCAAAATATTACTTGAGTCAGTATTAATCACATTTCTTCCTTTTAAGAATTAGAGCCAAACTCCAGCTGTGTGAGTCAAACTGCTTTAGGAATATATGCCCAATCAGCTCTTATCACAAGGATCACTGAAATATTTACCAAATGACTCTAAGGTGTCCCTCACTCTTCTAAGCTTAACACAGGAGATGAAGTATAAAATGCAGCTCTTGTTCTAATGAAATTCCAAGCTAGTGGGGAGATAAATTATTAGACACATTTTAAGAATAATATATTACACTATATGAGAGTATATGTCAGTAGAAGATAAACCTTCATATGGAAACTGAGACCTACTTGGACCTTGAAGTATGAAGGGGATTTAGATAGTTAAAAGGGAGTGAATGAGAATTGGGGAAGCTAAATCCGTGTTCTTCACTTGAATGCAAAACTGCTCTGGTTGGTGCCTTTGTACTTCAGCATTGCTACAGATTATTATTTTCTCATCCAATAAGCAGGTTCACCCAGTAAGCTGAACTTCCTCTTATTTTAGAAGATTTTGCCTTCAGCTCTTCAGATTTTGCTTGTCTATAGAAATTTTGTCATGTTTGGTATCATTTGATCTACTGAGACTGGACATAGTGCACTTTCTACGTAATATTCCTAGTACTAAAGTGTCAAGGAACATGAGTCCACCTAGAAATATTTGAGTGATCATTAACAGATATTAAATGTCACTTTATTCCAGAACTCATTCTGTTTTCTGGGACATACTAGCTCCAAAGTGGGGAGCAAAAGAAAAATTGGTACTCTCACTTCTCATTCTCCCCAAAGTAAACAGTACAATTATGACATGAAAATTATGTGTCAATGTACCACTAAAGTTCTCCAGTACCCTCCCATTTTACTTAAGATAAAATATAAATTCCTTACCATGCCAAGGCCCTGCATAATTTGTTCTCTGCCTTCACTGCTATCTCAATTTGCACCATTCCCACTTTCCTCAATGTGTTTAACCTCACTGGACTTTCTCTTATCACCCAGATATGCCAACTTCAGGGCTTTTATTCCTATTGATCCCACTACCTGGAATAATCTTTCCTACCTCTTAAAATACTGACTCTTTTTATCAGGCTTTAGCATACATTGTACAACTTCAGAAAACCTACCTTGGTGCAATCTATAGTCATCTCTCCTTTATATGATCTACTCTCTGTTATATCATCCAGTTTATTTAATAACACTCGCCACTCTGAAATTATCTTATGCATATATTTTCCTATTAATTATCCATGTCTCTCTACTAAAGTATAAGCTCTGAATGGCAAGGGTATATCTGTCCTGATCACCAAATAATCCTCAGTTACTGGAAAAGTACTTGGCATATAGAAACTGTCTATGGATACATTTTTTGAATGACTAATGTTGACTCTGTCATAGATTTAGGCATTACACAGGCAATTACAAAGGGCTGGCTCATCCATTATGGAGACTGAGAAATGAGGCAATGGGAAAAATCCTTATGTGCTTACATAAATGCATTTTGGTCTGCAATTGGGCTGTGGCATAGTTTGTTCCCTTGACAGTAACAGACTTCATGACATCAGTTAAATTATTGAAATTCTGGAAGCCAGGCCTATCTTTACCTTCTTGTTATTTATTCCATGATCCCAAGAGCAGCCATGAATAAGGAGAAATCATGTAATAGTTATAGAGTTAAGTGGTGGGAAGGATGGAATCATTCTAGGGAGAGAAAGCTGCATTAGCTTGAACCTTATAGACCTTAATAGAACAAAGGGCAAAATTGACTCACTGAAATGGATGTTGATAGGGGTGCTGTAAGAAATAAAATTCTTGGGATTAAGGTTAGATTGTAGTTAAGTTATGGTTAGATTAAAAAGTAGATCATAAATCCCAGAACTTAAGTCCTTGTTCATGGAAATGTTCAGAAGTTAGTGATATTTATGAAGAGTAACCTATTAGTCATATGTTGGAAGAATTCCAAACGGGAGCAAAGAGAGGCAACAAGGACACTAAAAATACAAAATTGTTTCCACACCTGCCAAGAAGTTAATTGCCCTTACTTTGATAAATCTAAATTTTAATATTTATTTGAACTCCTTTGCCAGAAGAACATACGTTTTTTCTTACTGAGTAAATTATTGGGACCTTGTTACAAAGGGAAAAATAAAAGTAGTAAGTTTTCACTATAGTTTAGAGAGTAGAATAGCTGGTGTGTGCCTAAATTTCTTCTCTTCTTTCCTTCCTTCTCTTCCACATGCTCTCTCTTCAATCTTTGCTGTCTCTTACTTTTAACTGAAATTTATTTTACAAGTTCTTAATGTGACTCCTAGATATTGTGGGGGATACATGAGAAAAAAACTCTTGAGTAGATTCAGGAATTTGTAGGAAGGAGTATTGAACATGGACAGGCAATGTTCAAGAAAGATCCATAAATACGTGACTGACTGCTTTGACTCATTATATGCCTGCTTTGACTCATTCCTGGGAACCTTTCACTTTGTTAAGGTCAGGGATTTCTCTCCATTTCCTCCCACCCTGAATTTAGAACCAGCAAGTCATCATTTCCTAGACTGCAGAAAAGCTAAGTCACTTCAGCTGTTGTCTCTTCTCACTCAAATCTATTTTCCACATGCAAGCTAGACGTGTCCTTTTGCTTTCCAGTTGATTTTTTTTAAGAGCAATTTTATTGAGAAATATTCACAGACCACATAATCCATCCAAAGTGTACAATCAATAGCCTACAGTGTAGATACAGATTATGCATTCATCACCACAATCAATTTTAGAATGTTTTCACTACTCCAAAAAGAAAAACCCCATTGCCCTTATTCCCTCCTATTATTGACCCTTAGCATTGGTATGGTTCCTTTGTTACAACTGATGAAAGAATATTAAAATATTGCTATTAGCTGTAGACCATTGTTTGCATTAGATGTATTTTATCCCATATACCACCCTATTATTAATACTTTGTAATGGTAATATACATTTGTTCTCGTTCATGAAGGAACATTCTTATATTTGTACTATTAACCAGAGTTATGGCTCACCACAGGGTTCACCTGTGTTATACATAATTCATTTTCTAGCTTTCCTTCTAGTGACATACATGACCCTTAACTTCCCCTCTCAAACAATCATGCCCATAATGCAGCCCTGTTAAGTATGTTCACAATAATGTGCTACCATCAACTCCATCAATTTCCACACATTTACAAACAACCTAATTAGACAATCTGCACAAAATAAGCATCAGCTCCCCATTTTCTGCCCTCATTTTTATCTCCTGATAACCTATATTCTAGATTTTAACTCTATGAATTTGCTTATTATAATTAGTTTATATTAGTGAGATCATATGTATATATCCTTATGTGTCTAACTTATTTCACTCAATATAATGTCCTCAAGTTTCATCCATGTTATAACATACCTCAGGACTTCATTCCATCTTACAGCCAAATAATATTCCATTGTGTGTATATATACCACATCTTTGTACATTCATCATTGATGGACACTTGGGTTGCTTCCATCTTTAGGCAAATGTGAATAATGCTACTATGAACAGTGTGCACATGTCTATTTGTATACCTGCTATCAGTTCATCTGGGTATATGCCTAGTAGTGGGATTGACAAATCATATGGCAATTCTACGCTTAACTTCTTGAGGAACTGCTAAATTGCCTTCCACAGTGGCTGCACCATTTTACATTCCCACACCAGCAGTGAATGAATGTTCCTAATTCTCCACAGCCTCTCCAAAACATGTACTTTTCTGGTTTTGTTTTTGTTTTTTTAAATAATGGCCATTCTAGTAGGGATAAAATGGTATCTCCATATGGTTTTGATTTGCATTTCTCTAAGAGCTAGTGATGGTGAGCATCTTTTCATGAGCTTTTTAGCCATTTGTATTTTCTCTTTGGAAAAATGTCTAAGTTTTTTGCCCATTTTTAATTTGGTTGTTTTTCTTCCTATTGTTGAATTATAGAATGTCTTTAAATATACTGGATATTAAGCCCTTATTGCCTTCTTGGATATGTGGTTTCCAAATATTTTCTTCCATTGAATAGGTTGCCTTTTCATAAAAGACTTCAAAAAGTTTTTGAAGCACAAAAGTTTTTAATTTGGGGGAGGTCCCATTTATGTATTTTTTCTTTCATTGTTTGTGCTTTGGGTGTAAAGTCTAAGAAATCATTATTACCAAAAGATCTTGAAGATGCTTACTATATTTCCAGAAGAGACTGTTCTGGTCTGGTTGAGTAGTCTTGGCAGCCTTGTCAGCCTTGTCAAACATCAGCTGACCACAGAAGGTCTATTTCTGAACACTCAATCAGATTCCATCAGTCTATAGATCTATCTTTATGCCAGTAACATGCTGTTTCGACTACTGTACCATTTGAATATGCTTTAAAGTCAGGAAGTGGTGCTCACCAATTTAATTCTACATTATCAAGATGTGTTTGGTTATTTGTGGCCACTTACACTTCCAGATAAATGTGATAATTGGCTTTTCCGTTTTTGCAAATTAGGCTGTTGGAATTTTGATTGAGATTGCATTGAATTGGTATATCAGTTCTGATAGAATTAACATCTCAAGAATATTTAGTCTTCCAACCCATGAACATGGGATGGCCTCCATTTATTTAGGCCTTCTTTGATTTCTTTTAGGAATGCTTTGTAGTTTTTCATATATAAGTCCTTTACATCTTGGTTAGAGTTATTCATAGATATTTGATTCTTTTGCTATAGTAAATGGAAATTTTTTCTTGATTTCATTCTCTAATTGTTCATTACTGGTGTATAGAAACACTACTGATGTTTGCATTTTGATCTTGTATCCTGCCACTCTGCTGGACTCATTTATTAGCTTTAACAGCTTTGTTGTAGATTTTTCAGGACTTTCTGTATATAGGATCATGTCACCTGCAAATAGTGGAAGTTTTATTTCTTCCTTTCCAATTTGAATGCCTTCTACTTCTTATTCTTCCCTAACTGCTCTAGCTAGAACTTCTAGAACAATGTTGAATAATAGTGTTGAAAGTGGCATCATTGTCTTGTTCCAGATTTTGGAAAGCTTTTAGTTGTTCACATTTAATATGATGTTAGCTATGGATTTTCCATATACGCCTTTTATCATGCTGAGGAATTTTCTTTCTATGTCTATATTGTGAAGTGCTTTTATAAAGAAAGGATGCTAGATTTTGTCAAATTATTTTTGAAGAAGGGGCTTTTTCTGGGGGGAGGTTTTTGATGACAGATTCATTCTCTTTACTTGCAATTTGTCTACTGAGGTCTTCTATCTTCTGGAGTTAGTTCGCATATTTCTAGGAATATGTCCATTTCATCTAAGTTGTCTAATTTGTTAGTGTACACTTGCTCATAGCATCCTCATATGATCCTTTATTTCTGTGGGGTCAGTGTAATGTGCTCCCCACATAGCTCTGATTTTGTTTATTTTCATGTTCTGTTTTTTATTTTGTCAGTCTAGCAAAGAGTTTGTCAAATTATTTTCAAAGAACCAAATTTTGGTTTTGTTGGTTCTACTTTTTTATTCTTAAATAAAAGGCAGTCATGTGCATGGGGTATACGTGGGAAACACATAGGGTCATATAGGACATTATAGTGCTTTAGCTAGTTACTCTGAATAAAATTGAAAGACATTGCAAGGGTTTGTGTGAAGGGCATGGACTTACATCAGAGTATTATTCTAACTGCTGTTTTGTTAATAGATGGTAGGAGGGCAAAGGTAGAAAAATTGAGACCTGTTAGGAGGGTTTTGAAATAATCCAGGTAATAGAAAACGATGACTTGGACTAGTGTGGTAGCAGTTGAGGTAGTAAATAGAGTGGGATTCTGGATTTGTTTTGAAATTAGGGCCAAAAGTATTTGCTGATTGATTGGATGGGGTCCTGAGGAAAAGGAAAGAGTTGATAATTACTTCAAAGATTTTGTGCTAAACAACTAAACATTGACATTAACTGAAGTGGGGCAGGCTGAAATGAGGAGCATGCTTGGAAAGAGCAAATATTTTAGCCTGGTTATTTAGAAATTAGAACTTGTGACAAGGATTAAATTGCTGCCTTTATTTGGGAAGTGCAAGTCTAGGGTCCTGAGGGTAAGGAAGAAAGAGAAAGTGAGGCAATGAAAGCTGAAAAGCAAACTGATATTTTACTGAAAGAGATACAACATCACAGAGAGCCAGGAAGAGACATAGCAAGTTGCAAATAGTCATGTTCTTTCAGAATTTGGGACTTCTAAGGAAAGTTTGCAAGGAAAATTTGTTCCTCAGAGCAGGTCTCAGAGAAGAGAAAAGAGAGAGAATTTATCTGCCTAGTTGCCTCCCATATCCTATCTTCCATTAGTCAAAGGCAGACAATTGTTCTGCATTTCAGAGTGTTATCAGCTAGAATCAGTGAGACATTTCCCACATCACATTTGTTTCATTCAAATTCAGAAATGGGTAGGGCTTGAATGGTGAGGCAAGAGGGCAATGGTGGCACAGATTTCAACGTGAACTCTAGCCAATTCTGAAAGCTCAGCAAGGAAACTGGCAAAACCAGCAGTGGTGGTGTGGTCCAGAAGGCATGCAGGACCTTTGTAAAGAAAGAGGTAGTTAAGGGAATTTGTGGCGACAAAGAAGGTTTGTATCTAATTAGACATTATTTGGTCAGTAAGCCATTGGATAAATGAGTCTGAAGTTTAGGACAAGGGTCTGATCTGAAGATGCATATCTGGCAGTCATCAGAACATAGATGGCATTTAAAGGCTTGAAGTGCCTAGAAACAGAAAGATTAGGTCATGGTGTATGTATTGTTAATGTTTTAATAGACACTGTCACATTGTCCTGAAAACTGGCTGTTCCAATTTAGAATTTATGTTTCCCAAAAGTCATCAGCATTTAACCTATCAATTTTAAATTTTTCCTAATTTGATGAATGGAAAATTGTATTTTATTGGTATTTACTTAGCATTTTCTGATTTATTGGTGAATTGGATAGTTTTTTGAACATTTGAAAGCCAATTGCTATTTATTTTTGAAGAAATATTTGTATCTATTTCCAGCTTTAAAATTTTTTTGCATTCTTCTTGTTGATTTATAAATGTTCTTTATTTATGCTGCATGTCAGTCATTTATTATATATTTTTACATATATTAAAAAAATTCTCTAGTTTTTCCTCCTATTTGTTATCAATCAGTTTCCTGTGGCTGCTATAACAAATTACCACAAACTTGGTAGCTTAAAACAATGATTTGTTCTCTCATCATTCTGGAGGCCTAAAGTCGAAATTCAGTTTTGCAGGCCAAATCAAGGTAGGGCTATGCTCTCTGGGAGTTCTAGGGAAGGAACCATGCCTTGACTCTCCCAGCTTCTGGTGGCTGTGGCATTCCTTCGCTTGTGGTCACATTACTTCAATCTCTGCCTCCCAGGTCACTCTGGCCTCTCTTTTGTCTGTGTCAAAACTCTGCCCTCCTTCTAATGAGGATAAATGTGATTGCATTTAGGATCCACCTGGTTAATCCAAGATAACCCTCCCAATTCAAGATCCTTAATTTAATCACATCTGCAAAGTCCCCTTTTTGCCACGAAAGGTGACATTCAAGTTTCCAGAGATTCGGAGCTAGATATCTTTGGGAACCATTACTAATACCTTGCTTGTTAATTTTGCTTATGCTGTCTTTTGTTTAATGGGCTTTACTGCTTGTGAGGTAATCACATTAGGTCATCCATTCTTTTATTAAGTTTGCTTTAAAAATTTGTTCATTGAAAGGCCTCCTTATATCTAAATATCATAGAGACAGTTCTCTATTTTCTTCTAAAAAATCCATAATTTTTTATTGTTTCTATAGGATCTTTTCTCCATCTGGAAGCTATGTTTATATCTGAGATGAAAAATAGATTTTATTTCTTTTTGTCCATGTGGAGAACCAGAATCAAAATTAATTAGTTGATCATTCTCCCTCTTTGTAATGTGACCTCCATTATATATCAAATTCCCACATATGCATGGTCTCTCTCAAAGTTTTCTATTGCATTTGTTTTCACTGTCTTGTAACTTTTTGATGTCTTTGAACAAATGTTTCCTTCTTTCTTTTCCTTTCTTTGTTTTACTTTTTCCATGTTTTCTGGTAGTCCTTAGTGGAAAAGTTTGTCTGAAACATTTTACAATTGCAGGAACAGAAATCTCCCTCAATATTTGGAAAGTACTGCTTCATTTATGTCTTGCTTCTAATGAAACAGATAAAATAGCTGATGAAAACTGACACATTTTGTTGAATTTTTTCTCTGATGACTTTAGAAGTTTCTCTTTATTCTTAATGTATGAAAGATATTCAATGTGTCCAGGTTTGAGTTTTTTTTGTTTGTTTACATATTTTGATTTTTCTTGGCATTAAGTGAGCTTTTGCAAAATGCACAATCATTTATTTCTACAGTTCTGAGAAATTCTTGCCCATTATTCATTTAAATATTCTTTTTCCCCTTAATTCCAAACAAATTTTTGTTTTAAAATTATTTATGTTATGGGTTTAGTTGCTTTATCCTTCTGAAAATAGTACCTGGATTTATTCTAACTCCTTTTTATATTTGTATGATATCTTTATATTTTGGGGTGTAAATTCTTTGATTCGTGAGTTTATCATTGCATTTTCTAGTCTTTCCCAGATGTTTGATGATTCCTAATCATGCATTCATCTTGTGTTCTGACACCTTGGCCTTTTAGTGCAATCACCTTGGTGATGTGAATTTAAGTCTTTCGGTAGCGGCAGCCTTTGCTTACTTTTTTGCCATTTTTTTAACTGGGTTGAGGATACTTTGTCCCCTACTCCCCTCTTGACATAACTATGCATTAATTTATATTTACGTACACTTAAAAACTTTCTTAGAATATCCACCTGCTTCAATAAGAAAGAGAAATTTTGGCATATATATTCAGTCATCCCAGGTATTGTCAGACCTGATATGAGACATAGCCATGGAAATAAATTTCATGGGAGAAGTTAGATTATAAAACAATATGCAGCCATTACCAAACAGTAAATCCAAGGGTGGAGAAGATTGAAGGAATAAATATTGACTCTACCTCCTTCCTTCCTCTCACCTCTTGTCAGTCCTTCCTATTGACCAGATCCAATCATAACCCAGAAAGAAGGGGATCCAAAGGGTTGTAATCCACTGATATCTGTCTCCTGGAGCCTAGACAGGAATCAGGTCTTCAAAATTTGTGGTGTCAAGAAGTAGAAATTCTGCAAATGAGTCCACTGGGAGTGATGGTACATAGGGAAAATCCTACTTCAACACTTTTTTTCTTGAATTCAGTGAGTCTAGCTATTAGGGTCACAGCACTGTGTATCAGGTTTTCGTTCACTGTATATTTTTCATCTTAGAGGATGCCTCAAGGTCCTTTTTAAGATTGTTTTCAAGTGTTCCAATATTCTACTCCCAGATAATGCATTATATGGTAGGACCAGGGGATCCCATGGTCAGGCACTCATTGTCAAACCTTTTCCCTTAAAATGGGTCCCTTGGTCTGGTATTATATTATGGAGGATCCCATATAAGTAAATGAAGTATTCTGTTAGCTTTTAGGTTGTGTTTCTGGAAAAGGCACTGCAGACAGGGAAGGTAAACGCAAAACTCATATCCAGAGCTGATTTCAATTCTGGCAAGGACAATTGCTACTCTCTGTTTTTGAATATGGACCAATCAATCTGCCGTAAAGTGAATGGCTGGACTCCACTGGGGATGTTGCTATGTGCAGAATTCAGCATTGGTTTCTGCCATTAGTAGACTGGGAATCCCACAGTTGCAGGGCATAGATCCACTTCAGTAGAATATTTCTACTCCTGTTCCTATTAATATAGAATTGTCCAAGGGGAGGTTGAAAAGCTCACACATTCAGATTTGCACGAGTGTTAGACAATGTGTTCATGCTTGTGTCACACATGATCATGGCAGAAAAGATCTGCATCAGAAAATACACAGAGTGAAACAGTGACAAAATTTGATGAGGTTACATCTGCTTGTTTAAGGTTGCTGCATCAATGTACAGAGACAAAAGTTGAGGTGAGAGGATGTGAGGCAGGTCATAAGAGTTTGGCACTTTAAAAGTATCTCTTCTTGAAGAGGCAGGTCTTTGGGAGAGCTATTTGATTTCAGTATATTCAAGTGGAGGATGGACTTAGAAGAATACATCAAATACCAGACTAGCTAGGAACTAGTCTCTTCATTATCAGGCAAGAATAAGAAGAGAAAGACTCTACTATATAATGGCAAATTTTTATGCTCCTGAGTAACACATAATATATTTTAAGGTCTTTGATAAAGATTACTGAGTTGTTTAAAAAATGACCAATGTAAGGTACATTGTATAACAGTATCCATTTCACTGTATCTTTGACAATTCTGGAAAGGAAAAATATTTAGTCTCTAAATTTGAGTTGAAAAATGGCAACTTACTTTAAAGGTACAGTTCTTTGATCACTCATGTGATTGTATTTTTAAAATCTATGCACACTTATTCTTATATGGTTGGCCAGTTCAAATCATTTGCCCATTTTAAAAATTAGATCTCATTATATATTAAGAGAATGGACCTATTTTCTATCATATATGTTATAAAATATTTCCCAGTTTTTCATTTGCCTTCTAATATTAATCACGATTTTAAATGTTAATATCTACCTTTTCCATTTTTATGCAAAGAAATTGACACTTGATTATTTTTTTCAAGTACAATTCTTTTTTAAGGTTTATTATTATTGAAAGCTAGGGAAACAATCTATGAATAAAAGTTAATTGTCATTTCACAGTTTATACCGACTTATCTCTATCCATTACAATCTCCATCTGTAAAGCATTACTTGCCATTCTTACTTTTATAGTTAATGATTCATATGGAGAAGAGCTTAAAATTTTTCCTAAGGAGCAAATGGCTGATGAAATTACACCGTTCACTACAGCACTTCCTTTTACGTGCTCAAAACTACTTTATTTATTCCTCTCTTCAAGCAGTGTGCAATATCTGAAGATCTTAGAGCTTTGCTTTTCAAACTGTGGTGGGCAGACAGCAATATCAGCATCACACATATGCATGGTTGCCGAAGCTCAGGTTCTTTACTATGCCTGCTAAATCAAGGTCCCCTAGTAATCCATCTGGCCATTACCATTTGAGAAGCATTGTTTTAGACCCTGTAGTATATTTTCAGGGAGATATAACACTCTGATTAATTTATCAATTTCCTGAATTGTGAAATTTCATAAAATTGAAGTTTTAGAATGGCATAGCATAAATCTATATATTTGCTAATTTTCTCTATCATCTCCCCTCCAAGATTTTATTTTAAATATTTGAATGCTGGAATTGACATCTGAATTCTAGACAACTTCCATTCTTGATAATCACCGTTAATCTCTGAGATTCTCCACATCAGAAAGAACAGTCAATTGGCAGTCAATGGAAAAATCACAATCTGTCCATATACCCAGCTACATTTAAAGTCATGTCTCCACGTAAAGATGAAAATTGGAGGAAGAAATAAATTATTTAATTGAGGTGAACACATTGTAAGTAATTGTATATGGTTGTATTATATTCATGAACATGTATATTTATGACATACTTAAAAGTACAAGGCAATATGCTAGGTGCTTTCAGGATAATAAAAATATAGCTTGGAGATATAGAATAATGCTATGGTTATCAATAACAAACACTGTTGAGTGTTTGCAATGTGCTGGACATTTTCCTACTAACCCCTTCTGTTCTACAAACCTCACTACCACCCTTTGAATTTGCCCAATTGTATAGAAGTAGATTCTTAGGCTCGAAAGATTAAGCAGCTTTTCCCAGGTCACACAGTAAGTAATGGAACTGGAATTCCAACTACGTTTGCTTCAATCCCTTGTTCTAACTGTCACACAATATGGGAGTACCCATCTTGATTCTACCTATTAGCATATATGGCAGTTTGAAAAATTGATAGAAGTTGTTTGCACTTTGGATTTCTTCCTCGTAATGCTTTGGATGGAACTTTAGCATTTTTGTTTCATTGGTAAGGTTGCTGCAGCCCAACTTATTTTTAGTGTCTTTTAAGGTCTGGGAGATATTTCTTGAAGGTCTAAAGTTTTCACCTCAGGGCAGGTGGGAAGAGACACATCGTAAATGAATAGGGTGAGAGCACTGGACAAGGGCAGTAGACCCGTGCTTCCTGCTTCTTTCCTTCCCAAGTAAAATATTGGCAAAGAATTTGTTACTCTATTTTGTAAAGGGCATAGCTCATTATATGTTATTGTGAGTCAGAATTGTTATTTCAAAGAATGAAATGATTTACTAAGGGAGGAGAGAGTATTTGTGTGTATGTGTATATGTACCAGTGTGTGAGTGTGTGTGTGCGTGAGTCGTTGTTTGAGGCATTTTTTCATGATTTCACTTTCAAATTGCATAGCAGGATAAATATAACTATGAAGAGCATCTAAGTAAATTTGGTAAGTATGTAAATGTTAGGTGATCACAGCCTTGAGGTAGGATTAACTTTAATTTATTATGATTCTGTGAAATTCTAACCCTTTATTCTAAAATAAAGATGAATGATGAGAACATGGAGAGTTTGTGATACAAATAACTTACTAATTATATGTAGACTATTCCTAAAGACATGAGGCATTTTCTGTCAAATTCCAGTAGTGAGAAGGATAGAAAGCAACCCTGCAATTGATTTCATGCCAGAAAATCTCCAATTGACTCATTCTCCTTACTTACTTCATCTAAACTATCTCTCCACAGTGATTCCATAAATATCATGTTGGGTCTTTCTCTAAGGATGAAAACAAATTTTAATGACCTATTCTTGCTTCACAAATTAGGATAAAGGGAATGTAAGTTCCGTCGTGAAATATGCATTCTCACAAAGGGTCATATATCTTCTTTTTATGTATAAATCTCTGATATACATACAATATATAAACAGATACATAATATATCTGTTTTATTAAAATTTCATGAGAAGGGATTAGAAAAAGCAGTCTAAAAAGGCAATAATGAAAACATATCTCCTACACCTCTGCCAGCAAGTCCCTCTATGTTAAGTCCTATCGCTAGGCAAAGTGGGAAATTGCTCTGCTTTCCTGACCTTGACCCTCCTGAAAGTCATCGCTAAAAGACATCACCTGCAACTGCCTCTCACGAGGTTCTGTATGCAAAACATTGGCACTAAAGACCCTAACCAGCTTCCCTTTCCCTGACCTGTTGCTTTTTAGCTGGGTGCTCAGTAGTTGGTGCATTGCAACAAGGCCGAGGTGTGTGGTTCATGAGTCACAGGAAAGAGATGAAGTAAGCACGGTGCAAAGCTCTTGTAGTTTGCTAGCTGCCAGAATGCAACACACCAGAGACGGATTGGCTTTTAATAAAAGGGGATTTATTTTGTTAGTTCTTCAGAGGAAAGGCAGCTAACTTTCCACTGAGGTTCTTTCTTACATGGGAAGGCACAGGATGGTCTCTGCTGGCCTTCTCTCCAGGCCCCTGGGTTCCAACAACTTTCCCCCGGGGTGACTTCTTTCTGCCTCTCCAAAGGCCTGGGCTGAGCTGCGAGTGCTGAGATGAGGAATGGCGAGCTGCTTAGGCTGTGCTACGTTGCATTCTCTCATTTAAGCACCAGCCAATTAAGTCAAACGTCACTCATTGCAGCAGACACGCCTCCTAGCTGACTGCAGATGCAATTGGCAACAGATGAGGTTCACGTACTGTTGGCTTATGTCTGCAGCAACGAGACTAGGTATGCTCACCTGGCCAAGATGACAACTGAATCTAACTAACACAGCCCTCAAAGCATCATCTCATTACTGAGCTTTACATTTTTCTCACTATTTTCAAACACTCTAACCAAATGTAAGAGAATTTTAAAATGTAAGAGACTGTTGCCTGACTTCTTTGTGGCCCTTGGCATTTTCTAGAGTTTGAGGATTTCATGAAGGGCTGACCTGGATAATGTTATGAAGTAGGACTTTCGTTTTGGTTTCATCAATATCTTTTCTTTGGAGGTGTTTACACTCTGCTGTAATCCCTGTGTCCACTCCCCACCGCAGAAATCTCCTCCCCTCACACCACACATCTTTTTCTCCTCTCTTTAACTATTACAGAATCTAATGTCATTTTATTAGAACAGTATGAATTTTATTCCAAATTTAATCTTTCCAAGGGGTATGTGCATTATAATATTTGCCTCTATGAAATAAGTGTTTTTTTTTCTGTAGTAAGCATTTAAGATATTATGAATTATATGAAGGAAATGTTTTAGGGAAGATCTTATCCCAGTACTCATGAAGTAACCTGATGTAGACTGTTCTCTATTCTGCATATGTAATATCAAACTTTGCTTTTTTTTTTTCATGGGCAGTCACCAAACTTGCTTAAATTTTTAAAAAACATTTCAGACATTGTGAAGTATATTATGAAGAATATAAAGGACATAGTTCTGAAATAATTTGATGAGAACCACTCTCTATTTAATCTATTCTGCTCAAGTATAATACCAAACTTGCTTTTAATAATTCTTTCTCTAGTGGACAGACTGAAAGCTACAAATTATTAAAGCATATAACAGTAGAGTTGCCTTCTCTGGAATCATTTTCCTTCATGTCTTTTCTATTTTAAAATTAATTAAAATAATGCTGGTTTCAATAAATGACATATTTCAAAACAAAAATGTATGGAAGAGCTAACTACATCTATACCCCTTCCCTACGTTTCAACCCTCAAAGACAGGAGTTCTCAAAATTCTTAGTACATTGGAATCTCCTGGGGAAGAACTTTCAAAATATATTCTGATGTAATAGATACAAGGACATGCCTGAGTATTCAGTTAAATATTATATTTTCAAATTTTAAGTTTTGTGTCTTTTAAAAATCTTTATTTCTGAACATTAGAATGTCATGATTGACATTCTAAATGTGATGAAGTATCTTAGCTTTTGTTATTATTATTATAAATTTAATATTTACCTCTAATATTTACTAAAATTTAGTTTAGAATGTTTGAATCTATAGTAAGAGGTGAAATTAATTCTTTTTTTTGTACTGCTTTAATCTTTATCAGGATATTATGTCAAAGTTAAATTAGGGCTCTTTCCAATTTTAAGTGGTTTGGTAAATTAAAACGATATTGCAATTTTATTTTTGTTAGAAGTGATATTACCCTTAGCTTCAAATCTAACTGGTTCAACTATTTTAATGATAGATATTTATCAAATTTTCAATTTCCTCTGTGGATTTCAACTCTTCCACTTCTCAAATATATTTTGCATAATTTTTATTTAGCTACTATGTTGTTTGGTGTACATGTTTATGAAAGTTATCTCAAACTATACAATTTTTGTTACATAATATAACGATTTTATTTATTCTTTTATCCTAATATTCTACCTTGCACCTTGTCTGACATTAACAATACCACTCCTGCTTTCTTTTTGTTTGAAGTTGCGGGTATCTTTGGTCCATCGCAATATTTTCAACTTTATATATCATTTGCTTTAAGGGTGTTTGTTGTTTGATAATCCAAACTGACAATCTTTATATTTTAAGGGGATTATTCAGCCATTTCAAATTTTAGTGTGAAAATTGATATGATTTTATTCCTTTTATCTTACTTCACTTTATCTTTACTTCGTTTTCTTCCTTTTGTCCTATTATTCTAATTTGATCTAGTTACTGTTCATTTACTTTTTAATGTGGAGTTTCTTTGTACTTCATTTAATTAACATTTATCTTCCCTTTCCTAGTGCTTGCAATCATATGTGCATTTTATACTATTCTCTGAAAACATGATATCAATTTTTAACCACATCAAAATGCTTTATTCCTCCCTGTATATCTCTAACACGATGATGAGGCCTTTAGAATACTTTCACTTTCCAGATCTTATACTTTGAAGCTAATTTTTTCAGCAAATCGCAAACTGTACTCTTCCTAATGACTTCTTAGGAATTATATAGGAGGAAATGTATCAATTGTCATTATTATGACAAAGAAAGATATAATACCCATGTGATCAGCTAATTACAGTATAGTATCGTATACACTATTGCATGCTGTTATGGTTTTGTGATCATAAACTTAAATCTAAGACATCTGAATCCATATAATCACAAGCCAAAGTATAATGGAATCTTTCGTATTTATTTGATTTCACTGAACTTGTTCACAAACATGGAATATAGCTGTAAAGCTTATTTATACTTTTATTGCAATGGAATAGTGGGTAACTGAATAGTTTTATAATGGAGTTTTTATGGCTACAAAGCATAGTTTCCTTGAAGTCAGTATAACAAGATATTCATGTATGTTTTGTTAAGAAGATGTTACTATCAGTTAACAATATCCCCATATGTTAATCAAATAACTCAATACTATTAAATTAATTAGATTACTTCTAATTCCATTTATAGCTCCTCTAGTTATAATTCTACTATTCAGAAAAACACTTTGCTTTAGTTAAGGTAGCCTACCTTTATTTTAGCCTTTAGTATCTACATGTGACCGATAATGGGTCTGAAATCTACAAAGAACATCAGAGGATTATTTTTTCATGAATTGAGGAATTCCCTATCCATGTTTTCATGTAGTACTCTTTTTCTTCTTGCAAAAAAAATATTCTAAACATTATTGGTTAGTGTTATAGAAAATAATGATTACACACATGAGTTAAAATTTTTACCAGAAGAAGGAAGTTGTTTGAGCACAGGCAGCTCTGGAATCCAACTCTGAAGAGGCGTGTCAGAGAACAGAGGGCTGGATAGGGCATAGCTCTGCAGGCAGAACCCAGGAAGCTTCAAGTTCATGTTTATTAGGCACAGGGAAAATAGTTTCCCAAGAAACAAACAACTGGGTTTGGGGCCCTGATGAGTAGCTTTATTATAAATATATGTTCTTTTCCACTAGCAGGTAGAGATACATAGTTTTTATTTATAGCCAAAGGTTAAATTAACAGTGAATTTTGGATAACTTCTTTTTTTTTTTTCTTGGCATGGGCAGGCACCAGGAACTGAACCCAGGTCTCTGGCATGGCAGGGGAGAGCTCTGCCTGCTGAGCCACTGTGGTCTGCCCAGTTTTGGATAACTTTTGATATACATATTTATTATCCTGAGAACAAGAAAACTGGGCCCTTTAACTAGTATGTGAACACACTGTTTTGGAGCATTTGTGACAAGGGATGGGTGGTATAAGAAATATATAGGTGCAAGGGTAGTTCAGTGGTAGAATTCTCGCTTGCCATGTGGGTGACCTGGGTTCCATTCCTGGTCCATGCATGTCACAAAAAACAAACAAAAACTCCAACAAGTGGTGCTGCAATAATGGGATACTCACATGGAAAAGTAACAAAAGGTGACCCCGCCACACAGCATACAAAAAAAAAAAAAAGTAAAAGAAAAATGTAGAAAAGAAAAGAGGTTTGAAGAGATTTGAGATAGCCATTGTATGTCAAGGCTACAGAAATCACAGGAGAAACTCCCCAGCTACTCTGGCAGACTCCCGTGCCATGAAAACATCCCCACAGTCTCCTATTTCAGGATTAACTTTTCATATGTTTTATTACATTTATTCATTCTTTCAAAGCATTCTACATCAGCCAGTGACTAGGCCTTTAAAAACCCCCAAACTTATCCCTAGATTATGTGCTTGGTGATCCTGGAATAAATAATGTAAAGGTTAATTTTGGTTTTTATCATTTCACTTGCATTTGCTTCTTAATTATGTTAGCCTTTCAACAAGTATTTGTGGGGTATTCAAGAAGTGTCACTATTAACAGCAAACTGGTTCTTTCCTTAAACTTTTTGTAAAACGTTTCCAGTAAAACTATAAATATGTGGATTAACCACAAATTGGCATGCATCACAGTTTTTAACTTCAAATAAATTATTGTTACGTAAGAGGGTACTTTTACCGAAAAGGTATAGCACCCTGCCCTCTATCTAGAACACACAGATTCTTAAAAAAAAATAATTTCCAATATGAGATCAGTTGAACTTGGACCGCTTGACCTTGGCTTAATTATTAAAGTAATCATAGATATTTATTATATAGAGCTTTCATTCATAAAGGTAGGGGTAAGAGCTTGGACTTAAGCAGCTAAGAGTCTAATATACTTTTCATAATTACTGTATGTTCACTTTAGTGTTCAAGTAAAGAAATGTGATTTTGTACTATTGAACAATATGTGATAATGTCTACCTTAATTTCTTATCTGAACCCAATCACATTCTGGCTTTAGTGATTCAATAACCAAGTTAACTCTGTTTGCTTCCAACTTTGATATTCATTAAGTTTTATGTCAAACTGGAGACATATTTTCTTAATTCAAATAACAACAAACCGAATAACACAACAAAAACAAGTTAAATGTGTTCTCTGAAAATATTTACAACCATTCTCTGTGATGTGGGACTGGATTGCTATTGTAGCCATGATGCATTGTCATTGTGGACCTGCTACAAGAATGCAATTTCACATTTGTTCTGGGTTTTATTTTTTAGAAGTACCCATTTGTGTATTCTTTGGAAGTGTGCAATCTGATATGTTTGCACATCTACTTGATCATATTATTTAATATTAGAGTGGCATTGAAAAAAGTTTTGATATTAGGATTTTAATAAAAAGGAAACACTTTAGGAGTTAGATTAACTTGTCCTTCTTTAGTTTCACATTGCCTAAACGAAAAAGAGAGGCACGCAAGGCAAGATCTTGGCTAGAGAAATGCTAGACAGAACTGTAAGTGTCACATACCATGGTCACTGTGTTTTGAAGGAATGCCCAGCACTACAAAACCATCTATGCCCCTTTCACTTGTGTTTTTGATATGTGATGCTTACTTTGCATAAACATGCAAAGTGAAATGTCAGCTAGAGTGATAAAATTATGGAATTCAAATCTGGAACTTCTTAATTTTAATAGACCAACTAATCTGTGTAAAGTCTCTTTACCTTCATTTTTCAGATAACTATGAACTTTTTACTTTTTCTTTTTTTTTTTTTCATGGGCAGGCACCAGGAATCGAGCCCAGTGTTCTAGTTTGCTAGCTGCCAGAATGCAATATAACAGAAACAGAATGGCTTTTAGAAAAGGGAATTTAATCAGTTGCTAGTCTACAGTTCCAACTCTGAGAAAATGTCCCAATTAAAACAAGTCTATAGAAATGTCCAATCTAAGGCATCCAGGGAAAGATACCTTGGTTCAAGAAGGCCCTTCAGGGTTTCTCTCTCAAGTGAGAAGGCACATGGCGGACATAGTCAGAGTTTCTCTCTCATCTGGAAAAGCACATGGTCAAAACAGTCAGGGTTCCTCTCTCATGTGGAAGGACACAAGGCGAACACAGCGTCACCTGCTAGCTTCTTCTCCTGGCTTCCTGCTTCATGAAGCTGCCTGGGAGACATTTTCCTTCTTCATCTGCAACGATCACTGGTTGATGGACTCGACTTCTCGTGGCTATGTCGTTCTGCACTGCTCTCTCTGAATCTTTTTCATTCTCCAAAATGTTTCCTCTTTTATAGGACTCCAGAAACTTATCAAGACCCACCCAAATGGGTGGAGACATGTCGTCACCTAATTCAACTTAGCAACCACTCTTGATTAAATCACATCTCCAGGGAGATGATCTGATTACAGTTTCAAACATACAGTATTGAATAGGGATTATTCTACCTTTATGAAATGGGATTTAGATTAAAACATGGCTTTATGAGGGGACATACATCCTTTCAAACCAGCACACTGGGTGTCCAGCATGGCAGGTAAGAACTCTGCCACTGAGCCACTGTGGCCTGCCCACTTATGCAGACTTTTAAAGTTGCAGACTCATACCTTATTATAAGTGTACAACATGGTGCCAATTTGAATTTCTTTTCTAATAAATACTTTTCTTGACCTTTTAATTTTTATCTTAGGAGGTAAATGATTATAGAACTATTTGAATTCATACATTGTCCTTTTCTAACTCTATTACTAATATCTTTTAAATAGTGTTTTGTTCATTAGTGAAAAAGCAATATACTATCTCAGTTTTTCTCCTGTTCACCCATTAAAGTGATTGATTAGATTCACCTACACTTATGTGTTTTTAGCAATTTCTTGTAGAGGAATTATTGTCTAGATAGTTAGTGAGATTAAGCACTGCTGCAAGGCTTGCCTCTGAATATGCCTGCCAGAAAATATATTCAGGGTTGTTCCATAAATAGTAAATATTTTTCCTACATAGTCTTTTAAAAGGAACTTAAAATGGATCTTTGGAAGGTCAGGTGCATTGAGCAACAAGAAATTTTAACCAAGACAACTAATAAATGGTGGTGCTAAGTTTTAAGACCAGATCTATAAGGTTCCAGAAGCTCTTCAATACCAAGTTGACTGTTTAAAATCTGAGAACAAAACAGGATAAAGCTAATTTTAAAAGTCAGCGTGGTCACAGAGACCAATAAATGGCCAGAAGAACGACGGTATAGAGCTGTGTTCTGTGGTGATATATTTTTGCCTGTTAGTAAGTAAAACTTATTTCTTTGCTAATGGCTAATTCCTAAGTACTTACTACATGTCTAGCACTGTGTGTGCTGGTTTCTTTGTAGAGGATGTAGTAAACATGAAATATGATGGTATTAACAATGTAATAAATTTTGAACATTTTAGTGCACTCTTCTTCAGACAAAATCTTTTTTAAAAGTTTCCTAGGGGGAAAAAAGGGTGGTGCAATGGTAACTCAGTGGCAACGTTCTCGCCTGCCATGCTGGAGATCTGGGTTTGATCCCCGGTGTCTGCCCATGCCAAAAAAAAAAATTTCCCTAGATAACTTGGAAACCACTTTTGGTGCCCATTCTATACTTTGGAAATTGTGTGCATTCGTGAAACCATACTTCTATAATTCCTGTTATTCCCAGGGAAAATATTCTCTGTTTTTCGCCCAGGCCCTTGCCACCTTCATTAGAAACCCCAGAAAAGATGTCAACATTTACGATATAAAGTGAGTGGAACTATGACATGTCCAACTCTAGAATAAAGGTAGTAGTTTGTAGCAGCACCTACCATCTATTGAGGATTTAATCTATGCCAAGCCCTATGTGAATTATATGTGCATTATTTCATCAATCAAAACAACCATGCAGAAAAGGTATTATTAGCCTCCTCCTTTGGAGATAAAGGCACAGGTTCACAGGGCTTAAATAACTAGCCCAAGGATGCACAGCTCATGATTGGCAAATACAAAATTCAAATTTGTTGAATTCTACTTGTAGTCTTCAAAAATACACTAGAAGGTGAAGTAATTTTTCAGAAGTTGTTGGTGGGAAGCCTTGGATCTACTGCACCTGGTAGTGAGAAACTAAAAGGGTTGGTGGATTGTTAAATCAGTCTTATCTTCTGGTGTATCATGAGTTACAAGTCTTTAGAAAATAATTATCAGACAAGTTATCTCCCAGTTGAGGAAGTTTTGCCTGACCTTGTTATTTCCTTTTTTCTTCATCCCAAACTTTGTTGTAAATGCTTAATCTTGATTTGTATCCTGCTCTAGTTTGCAAGCTGGTGGAATGTGATATACCAGAAATGGAATGGCTTTTAAGAAAGGGAATTTATTAAGTTGCAAGTTTATAGTTCTAAGACTGTGAAAATGTCCCAAATAAAGAAAGTCTATAAAAATGTTCAAATAAAGGCACCAACAAGAGGTTACTTTCACTCAAGAAAGCCCTGTGAAGTTCAGGGTTTCTCTCTCAATTGGAAAGGCACATGGCGAACATGGCAATGTCTGCTAGCTTTCTCTCCAGGCTTCTTGTTTCATAAAGTTCCTCTGGGGGCATGTTCCTTCTTCATCTCCAAAGGTCTCTGGCTGCCTAGGCTCTGCTGATTCTTGTGGCTCCCCTCTTGTGGCTCTCTCGTGGGAGAGCCATGGCTCTCTCATGGTTCTCTCTTGGCTTTCAAGCTTTTCCAAAAATGCTTAATCTTTTAAAGGATTTCAGTAAATTAATCAAGACCTACCTGGAATGGGTGGAGCCATATCTCTGTGCAGATAATCTAATCAAGTTCCAACCTACAATGCTGGGCAGGGATTAGAAGAAACAGTTGCCTCCAGGAGATGGATAAGAATTAAACATGCGGCAAGAATGCTTGCCTGCCATGCCAGAGGACCCGGGTTCGATTCCCGGTGCCTGCCCATGTAAAAAAAAAAAAAAGAATTAAACATGGCTTTTCTCGGGTACATAATCCTTTCAAACTGGCACATCTCCTATATCCAGCTCTGAATTTTCTCTGCAATTTGATATGTCCTGGACCTAGACCCTTAAATCTCCTCACAATATAGCTCATTTCCTCCAGATGATTAATGTTAAAAGTTTACCTGAGAATTCTGTATCTATGTATTTTATGCATGAATTTTCTGTAAATTTACAACTTTAATAAAAAAATTAAAAAGCTCACCTGAATGAAATCAATTTCAGGACCCCTAGAATCCCACTCCTCCGGGCCTGGGAGATGACCCTCTGCAGGAGTAAAGTGGGCAGTTGCACTCAGCACTGAAAAGTGAGACCAGGGAAAAAATGTAGGAAACATGTTATGTAAATGTAATGTAATTTTGTTCTAAAAATATATTTTCAATATAACCCTTTTATTGAATTTTTTAATGAGAGATAAAAATTGTTCATCTTGAGTTAATAGAAAATTTTCCTGCTTAATAATAGAACCGAGCTCATATAGCACAGCTGTAGCCCCGTCCCCATGCCAGGAGGTAGGACAAATTAGATATATGATTGATAAAAATTCAGTTTGAAAAACACAAGTATTTTCTCAAATTCTGTCTTTACTAGGCACCATGATGTTCCTTTGCTATTATCCATCATATTACTCAGAAATTGAAAAAGAGTATCCCTCAAAGATGTAAACAGAACTTTCATATTCAACCATCTCTCTTAAAAATCTATCCCTGATTCTCTTTTTCATTTCCTATACTTCCTTTCTCAAGGAGTAAATTACATCTTAGCATTTTCTGCTAAAGAGCTTTATACATGTTGGATTAGTCACTTAGTCACAGCTGTTGCAAAATTCTGATGGAAAAAAGCTGCTTATGTCTCTGTTATTGTCTGGTTGATAATATCATCTACAGAAGTGTATCATCTTCTGAAGGGACATTTTTGGAACTCTCAGAAGGAAGAGAGTCATTGTTGCTAGGATTCATGTTCTTGACTATACTGGGATGAAGTATATGCTGGTATAAGATTCTTTCTAAAAATCAGGATAAAGTCTTGTCCTTTATTGTCATTAGGGGGCAATGGAAAGGGCACTGTGCTAGGAGTCAAAGAATTGAGGTTAAGACTTACCTAGTCCTACCGTATTACCTTGAACAAGTCAGTTCACCTCTTTGGATCTTGGTTTATTTAAATTATCTGTTGGGGTTAAACTTGTCATTTCCAGCTCTGAAAATTCAATGAAGAGTGAAAGAAAGTGGTCCTCATATTATCACTATCTCTTCCTGAAGGAATGAAAAGTTCGATGAGTCCATATCCAACTTTTACCAACCACACCCCCTTCTCAAGATTACTTTTTTAAATCATTTAACTAAACTTCATATGTATTTCTAAGAAATTTTGGTCAACATTTCTGGGTTGGGTGCTTTTATTGTACTGGGTAGGATTTGGAAGGGGGTGATAAGTCAGGTGACAATTTAAACCACTCATGGACTGATCTCTTTTAACACATTCTCCTTTTCATCTAAGGCTGAAGTGAATTTGTAGAGTGAAAAGTAGGATATCCTGACAGTTCTTCTGTCTTCAAACTATCCTAACTATAATAAACTTGAGTTCTAAACAATGGGCAATTTGTAGTCCATGGGCACATATTCCAGGCTGACACATAACCTGCTCTCAGTCTCAAAGAGAGGGATGGCCAAAGCAAACTACTTGAGCTGTCAAGTCCCAAAGACAGCCCTGGAAACATGAGAAGGAGAGGCAAGTTATATACATGTGACTAATGCAATGTCTTAGACAAGACTCTATCACAGAGTATCTCAAAGCTGCTGACCAGTACTGTATATGTGTGTTTCCTACTATTCAAGAGCTTGTCTGTGAGCACACAATCCTACACTGGAATATTTGGCAGCATCTATATCACATGGTATGGAATGTATGACAATCACATGATAATTTGTTGCTGTAGTTTTGTGTTTTGTTGAATCGCCCCTCAATGTTCATCAACACTGTCTTTACTCAGAAAGGAATGGATATACTGCCTTGGCATATTTATTTCTCCAGAGTGAAAACTGGCCCATAGAAATATGTCTGACTATAAACAATAACTCTTTCCTCAGTTAATTCATTACTATAGTAAACGACCTCATTTCTGGTTTTATTTTTTATATCAATTTTAAATTATCCCAGTAAAATGTAAGTGACTCTTATGTCCTCTTATCTTTCAAAAGAGAAGAAGGGAGAGTTTAACACCATAATATAATCAAAATAGACTCCAAAGATGTAGAGCCCTATTGTGAGGAAGAAAGAGGATGTTTGTACCTCCTGAGCTGGACTGAATTCCAGCAGGTGAATCAAATAATTCCAGGTTGTTCGAGGGGAAAGAACATCTACAGGAAAGAAGTCACCACTGGGTCACTTCAGACTATCCTCGGATCTGTGCTTTCCCTCCAGCAGAGCCTCATCTCTCTCCATCCTTCTGGAAGGAGCCCTTGTGTTTCAATTTCCAGACTAAAAAGGACCATCTGTGTGCTCCAGAAACTTCTGAAACTCTGATGCCAAGAAAGAGAAAGAGAGTGAAAAGTAGGCTTGGAAAGTCTTTGGAGAAGGTCAAAATGCTCTAGATCTGTGCTCGCTTCGGCCACATATATACTAAAATTGGAATGATAGAAGATTAGCATGGCCGCTGTGCAAGGATGACATGCAAATTCATGAAGTGTTCCATATTTAAAGAAAAAAAAAAGCTCCATCCTTGACTCTGAGAATCAAGCAGAGGCTTCTGTCTCCTAGGGGACTATTCAAATGCTGCTGCAATTTCCCTGCAAAGAAGAGGAAGCAGCAGATTTGCGGCTCCTGAAAGTCAAACTCCAGGGCAGAAAGCAATTATTCTGGGCAGCTCTCCTTGGTCCCTAGGCTGGGCAGCTTTGAGTTCCTAAAACCACAGGTGTGGTAGATTGACTTGTACACCCCAATTTAGACATGTAAAGAGAATCTCTTGAAGATGTTATTTTAGTTAAATTGTGGCCCAACTGAATGGGAGTGGGCCTTAATCTGGATTACTGAATTACTTTATAAGCAGAAGAAATCCAGATAGCGAGGAAAAGGCACAGGGAGAAGCTGGAAGCCCAAAGTCAGTAGAATGGGAAGAGAAAGGAGAGGACATTGCCATGTAATGGGAAAGCCAATGAACTCCAAGGATTGCCAGCAGCCTGCACTAGAAGGCTGCTGAACCTGGAAGGAAGCATAGTCTTGACTTTGCACTTTCATCTAGACTTCCTGAGCCAGGAAAACAGTACAAAACTCATAAATCAATATATTCCCTTTGTTTAAGCCAACCCACTATGTTGTATTTGTATGCAACTCTCATGTGTGTGCAGTATTTGTCACAGAAGCTCAGGGAAAGCTAAAACAACAGGTCAAGCTTTATTGGGAGTGCCTGCGTCATTGGGGATTCCACGAACAAGCCCTGATTCCCATCCATCCTGAGACCCTCAGGAACCCAGGTCTAGCAATTCTCTACCCAATAGGGAGATATAGAAAGGCCTGTAGGCCCTTTGCAAGCTGACAAGTCAGGAAAGGTCAGCACAGCTACAGAACAAAGAGAATACTCATGAGAATTAAACTAATGACCTCATCCCCATTAGCACTAATTCAGCTCTGTCCACAAGCAACACCGTGTTCCCAAACAGAGCTAACTTACTACTGTTTATATAGCAGAGTCTCTTTTCTTGGAATAGTAGCTTGTGGAAATCTGCTTAGATAGATGGTTAGACAGATAGATAGACAAAGATAGATTCTTGATTGCTTATAAAAATCATAAAATAACGATTCTTTTGCTACACTTGTAGAAAATTTAGCTATTAAAATTAAAATGTATATACTTAGAAGAATAGCTTTGTTTTTCTCCCAGGAATAGTTAGACAATTAATAAAATAACTGGAAAGAGAAATGCATAACAAAAATGCAGGAGACAGCATTTCGGCTTTTCATCAAATTATATCATGTAAAAATATTTTTATCTTAAGAGTAAAAACCAGGGCGGCTGCCGTGGCTCAGCGGGCGGGGCTCCGACCTGCCGTGCTGGAGGTCTGGAGTTCGATCCCTGGTGCCTCCTGCCCATATGCAAATTAAAAAAAAAAAAAAGAGTAAAAACCATGAGACAAAACTGATATACATTTTAGTTTTAATAAAGTAAGAAAGTATGCATATACAAATAAGAAGAACAAAAGAAAAATGCCTTTTGTAGTGAGGCTATATTTTATTCTCTAAGATTGTTTGTATAATTATTTGGTCTTTGTACACATACACATATACTTATATGATATATACAGCATATAAACATGATCTGATAGGGCCTAAAAAGCAAAAGTCAAAGTATCCTGGCAGAAAAGTTTAAGAAAGTGTGCTGGTTTGAAACTGTTATGTACCCCAGAAAATCTATGTTCTTACCATCCAATCTTGTAGGGGAAGACAGACCTCTTTTGGGGTATTTTGGGGACTTTTGATTAGATTTTTTCCATGGAGATGTGACCCTGCCCATTCAAGGTGGGTTTTACTGGATTCCTCTATGAAGAGAATAAAAGGCAGAAAACAGAGAGAGAGCTCAGAATTGACATTGAGAGCAAAGAGATGAAACCAGGACACAGATGTTTGAAGATGCAGACAGAAAATGCCCTAGGAGGAGCTCTCACAGGAGCTAAGAGAGCCATTTTGAAACCAGAGCTCAAGAGCAAAGGGTCAGCAGACGTCGCCAGTGCCTTTCCATATGACAGAGAAACCTAGACATGATCGACTTTTCTTGAGTGAAGGTATCCTCTAGTTGATACCTTAATTTGGACATTTTCATGGCCTTAGACCTGTAAATGTGTAACCTAGCAAATCCCCTTTGTAAAAGCCAAACCATTTCTGGTATATTGCATTCTGGCAGCTTTAGCATACCAAAACAAGGAGAGTGAAAACCAGACATTCAGGTTGATGCTGTTTTTTCTTTCTCATTTTAATCTGTATTTCACCAACGGCTTCCTATTTCTTTCAGCGATGCAGAGTATTGTAACCTTCGTTTTAAGGGCTTGTTACCCAGAATGCCCGATACATTCTACTTAGCAGAACTGTTGTTTGTATAATAAAGTTGTTTATATCTGTACTCTTCTGTAATTTAATTAGCGGTTCACCACTTACAAACTCACAAATCCATGGAGAGCCTGGGTGAGAATTGGATGGCGGTGGGATGGTAGGTGTTAGTCAGCTAATCTAATACTATCCTGGAGGGGCTGGAGCAGCAATTCCAGAGAAGACTGCAGTAAAAACTGTGTGATTTATAGGCATCTCGTTTCTTGTCAAAGACAGTAATAAGTATTGGATACCATAAGGATATGACATATTCTGATTCAAAGAATAAGGAAAATGACTGGCAAACCTTGGTATTTCAGATTCAGGTAAGTCTATGGATGGAAGTAGTTCTGACTGCGTCCTTCTGTACACACATGATCCAGAATAGCAAATGTCAACAATGCGCTAACTACAGGTCAAGTCCTATTCTTAGTGCTTTATATATATAGTGACTCATTTGAACTTCAAAACATGTCATAAACTAGGAAGGATTATGATGCCTGTTTTATATACGAGGAAACATATAGGAAGGTAAGCATATTTGGTAAGGTTATACAACCGGGGAGTGGCTCATACTCAGACCCAGGGTATGCTCAGAAATGCCTGTGCTTAGAGTCTTTCTTTTGTTTCAATATACAAAAAAAAAGAAATTATCAGTGGATTAATCATAATAACTAGTAATTAACATTGACACGAGCGCCCCCTGCACCAAGCACTTTCTAAGCACTCTGCATACAGTGTCTTATTTAACCGTGACAGCAGTGTACCAAGGTGTCATTAGCTACGTTTTATAGACGAGGAAAGTGAGGGTCAGAAAATAAGTAACTTGTCCAGGTTACAAAGCTAGTAAGAGAGGGGAGACAGATTCCAGGTCCCACCCCCTTTACCACTACTATTTAGGCTCAATGAAGATGTTGGTCATCAACATTTATTACACTATGAAGGTCAAGGTAAGAGGTTGAAGGGAATCTCCTACTTGGGAAATTTTATTGTCTAAGGAGTGTATTTTGTCTGATGTCAGGAAGAATGGAATACAGGTGGCAGCATTACCTTGGATCATTTAAAGTGCAAAGAATTTGAATATCAGATAATTGATTCTTTGCCATGTAGTCTGAATAAATGCAGATTTAAATCCTGCACCGTTTGCTAAAACACTCTTGAATTTATTAATAATACTTAAGTGATTTTCCAAGGCATGCTGAGCATATTTGAAAAACTACTCCTGCCTTATGGATTGACGGAATTGATGTGACTTCTCTTGGTGATTGCAGTCTTGGGCAGGAAGATTACGTTAGGCTAACTAGATAAAGTATAATTTATTTGTGAAGTCTGTATAACACTTTGTATCTCTAGTGTATTATTTGCACAAAGGAAAGAAAAAGAGGAGAAATAATGAATGAATTAAAAACTGATATTTTCTTGTGAATGTATATAATTTAAAAAATTAGAGTAAAAATCAGATGAACTGTGAACTGGTTATCAAGGACTTTACCACTAAACAGCTGAGTAATCTGACATCCTTTAGGCCTCAGGACTCTCACGTGTAAAATTGTGAGGTTGAGTAGATTATCTCTAGAAACAGCTTCTATTTCTAAAATTTAAGTACTCCTTATAAGAGGTACTTTTTATAGTATACCTAGAATAGGATCATTTTTGGCAAACAAGGGTTGAGTTGGTGGTTAAGTTGCAGGGTATGGAGCAACCATTTCTTTCCTTCCTTCTTTTTTTTAATATTTTTATTGTAAACAACAAACAAACATACAAACATTCTTGACATACAAACATTTTTGACATGGTTACAATCAATGATTCACAATATCATCACATTATTAGTATTCATCACTATAATCATTTTTTTGAACATTTGTATCTTTCCAGCAAAAGAAATAAAAAAAAGAAAAAAGTGAAAACTCATACATGCCATACCCCTTACCCCTCCCTTTCATTGACCACTAATATTTCAATCTACTTAATTTATTTTAACCTTTGCAACCATTTATTTTAATCCCTATTCAAGCTTGGAAACTTGATTAGGTTATCTCCATGGAGATATGACTCACCCACTTGGGGGTATTAACTTTTTGAATAGAGGGAGATGTGACTCCACCCATTCCAGGTGGGTCTTATTAAGATTGGAATCCTTTAAAAGAGGAAGCATTTTGGAAAAGGCTGGAGATTCTGAGAGAGCAGAGAATCATGACAGAATGACGAGATTCTGAGAGAGCAGAGCTACGACAGGGTGACAAGAATGACGAGAGCCAGATCCCATGTAACCAGAAACCTTTGGAGATGAAGAAGGAATATGTCCCTTGGAGAGCTTCATGAAACAGGAAGCCTGGAGAGAAAGCAAGGAGACGCTGCCATATGTTCACTATGTGCCTTTCCAATTGAGAGAGAAACCCTGAACTTCATCACCCTACTTGAACCAAGGTATCTCTCCCTGATGCCTTAGATCGGACATTTTTTATAGACTTGCTTTAATTGGGACATTTTCTCAATCTTAGAACTGTAAACTTGCAACATATTAAATTTCCTTTTTAAAAAAGCCATTCTGTTTCTGGTATATCACATTCTGGTGGCTAGCAAACTAGAGCAGGAAGGTACACAACTCAATCTACCACATTTAGGATTAGCTAATGCTTGGCCAAAGTGGAGCTCTTGAAAGTAGGGACTTAGTGGCTTTTATCCCCCAGGTCTGGATAGGTGGGTGAGGTCTGTCCATAGGAACAGTAAGATCAAATCAAGATGGCCATAGTCAGTAATCACTGTTAGAACTAAAACTCAAAAGAGACTATGAGCCCTGGTGAGAAAGCAAGATAAAGGGAGAAACAGATTAGTGATTAAAGTCTGCAGACATGGACAGAGAAATGAGTCAGGGAATCTCAGGAGACTGTGTAAGAGTCAGATCTCTATGTTAGGAGTCCTCCATTCCAGTCTACACAGACGTATGGCTGTGGTCATTGGTCAAGACTGGTTAAAGTCACTTTCTGATCACGCAAACCATTATGAAGCAATGACAGAAGCCCTCATTTGGAAGCAAACAAACAAACAAAAAACCTAGAAGTTCAAATACTGACTCCAACATTAGTGTCACTGTAGAAAGGTTAATAAGTATCACTGAAAATTCAGTTTGTTCATTAACAGAATGGGATAACACCACTTCCAAAAGAGCTTTATTTGAAGATTAACTTAAATCTGTACATGAAAACGTTGTCAAACAAAAATACAATGTACATTTAAAATTTGCTGCTAATTGTGTCACCATTTCAATTATAAATACTCAGATAATACATCTTTCAGAAGAGAGATTCTCTCCCCCTTTTCAGCTTTCATAATGCCTAGACACTTGTAATCTCTTGAAATTTCTAATAAAAATTTCAGTTATATCAAAGATCATTCTCAAATACTGAAAAGGCTGAAAGAACGTCAAAATATTCTTGCTTGGGGTCAATGTGAATCTAATAGTAAGACTCCCTGCCATGAAAAAGAAAAACTTGAAGTTCTATGTGGTCAACTGGGCAGTGAGCCAGGTTTGTGCAGTTCTGTGTCCTCTGAAGACTCTTGCTTTACATCAGAAGAACTGGCATGGTGGGTCAGGGAGGAGCAGGTGACAGATGATATAGAGTACTAGCTGACCAAAGGGAATAAGAGAATTAAAGGCCAAGAGTACTGGGAGTGGAGACAAAAGGCATATGCTTTAATCAGGACCTTGCCACTTACCTGATGTAATCGTGTGGACAAGTTATTTACTACTTTTTGGCTTCATCTGTGAAATGAGGGCCTGGGGTCAGTTGGCCTATCATGTTTCTTCCAGTTATAATAATCTATGATTCTGCAAATTAATTATACCCTTCATCCTTACAGCACATTACACTTTCCAAAGCACATTCACATCTGTCACTCATTTATCCTGTAAAGTAGGCATATATATTATATATATTTTTATCCTCATTTTATGGATGAGGAAATAGGTTTGGAATTGTGGACTCCATAAAGTGTCATGGTTGAGACTGAGTTAAGGATCGAGATTCGGGAACATTTAGCTGTTTTTTTTAAAATCGGGCATGTTGCCTTTTAAGAGTTCTTGGCAATTACAAATTATTTTGAACTCTCATGTGATGTGGTGGCTGCTATGGAAACTGCATTAATACGTGAAACATGCAAAGCCTGTCACCACATCAGATGTGGCTGCCCTTTGGCTACACTAACTTACGCATCTGTTTCTATGAAAAATATTTCTCCTTTTTTTTTATCCAAACACATGCACATTATGCTTATAATCCAAGAAATCTCATTTTAAAGTGACTCATTCTTATGAAAGGCATTCAATGACTTTGAACAAAAGATTCTGGTAGAAATACAGCCTGGAGAAATAATCTATTTTAAAATGTATACGTAGTATTCATTTTCTATTTCTGTGGCTCAACAAAAATGTGAAAAGAAGCTAAGGAAAGAAAATTAAATTCATGAACTGGAATGATGTTTACGTTACACATGCAAAGGGAAATCACCTGTGAGTTTAGGTAAGATCATTTTTTTCCATTATAATAATATATAAAGATACAATGTCTGAATTGTGGCCATAATCTATCCATTTTAAAACTGTACACATTTGTGAAATTATAGCACTTCTAGAGATCAATAAATCTCAAAAGCATAAGTGCTGCTTTCAAATATACATTATTAAATATGAATACATGTTATATCGATACGTAATGACAGATATAATACATATGTCGCATATCTAGATAGTTACCACCTATATTCCAGAGCTTGCTGCTTTGAATACACTGAATGGCTTGACCTCTTTGTCCTAAATAGGACTCAACTATCTTTAAATTGCCCTAGTTCCCACCCAAAGAGATAATGAAGCTGTCTTTCAACAAATTATATGGATCAGAAATAACTACTTTCTCTTACACTCACTGCTCTTTGGCAGATACATATAATCTCATTTTTTTTCTATTGCATTTATTCCCTCGCGATGACAATTATGGTTGAAGTGGCAATGGTCAGTATAAGACTTCTCTGCTGCCAATTTAAAGGCACACTGTTATTCTTTTATTTGCATTTCTCTGATTAATAATGGGTTGGATTTTTTTTTCCTATGCCTTTTGGTTAATTATATGACTTCTGTAAAATATTTATTCATAAATCCCACTATTTTGCTTACTGATTTGCATTGTCAATATTTAAAGGAAAATAAACATTTTATAGTATAGAAAATGTTTTTAATATAGTAAAGAGAGCAAGTCTTACAGAATTTGTTTGTATAGGTCACCTTGGGTGAATAAGTTAATATTTGGATAGGAGTTCAAAAAGACATTGGAACAGTTGCTTTGAATGCATGTAACTTGGAAAATGGGCATTGAGTACAGGATTTTTTTAAGTGAAGGTGAGGTGGAGCAGGTGGGTGGGTGCGGGTGTGGTGGGGATGGCAAGGAACCAATAACTGATGAAGAGAATTTTGAAATAGTTAAGTGGGAGGTTAATTTGATTTAGTCAACTGGATTAGTCTTAATCTCAAGAGTAAGCAATTCCTTTACTTTGGAAAATTTGCTTGCAATCTGGGAAAGTAAGCAACTAAGAAAGGACATGTAATATAGGAGCTTCTCCCAGAAAGCATTCTGCCTCCAGAAGACTCCTCTCAAACCAATTCCTACTCTCAATCACATTCAAATCACAGAGACTATTTGAATTGGGTGGAGTGACAAGAAAGAGCTTTGCCTGCGCCAAGTACTGTATGGAATGCTTTTACTCATAGAGTTAGAAAGACTTACTGGCATCATAAGTGATAGGGTTATGTGGGGGTTTTTTTGTTTCAGTGGAGGAAGAAAGTGTCTATCTTTTAAAAATAGGACATACATTTGAGGCAGCAAAATATCATAGATAAGATTTGAAACCTGGCTTCCCTATGTACTGGTTGGTTTGATGATGGACAATTGCTTAACCAATATGATCTTAGTTTTCTCATTCATAGAATAGATTATAGTAATACATTGAAAGACTTTACAGGAGATTAAAAGCAAAAATGAAATTACGTACAAATGGGAATAAGGTTTGAATCATAGCGGAACAAATGTTAACTATTTTGTACTGCAATTATTGAGCAAGTTTTAAGAGAATAGAGAGTCTCCATAATTCTAGGAAGTAAGTAAAATACCACATTAAAGCTCATAAACAATGAACAGAATCAGGAAGGAGACAAACTTAGATGCTTTTTTCTAAGGGCTTCATTAATATATTTATAGAATAATCAACATTTAAACATTAAAAGTTTCATGAAGGATAGTACTTCTTACAAAAGAGTGCTTGATTGTTTAGGACTGTAATTGAATCAAACTGTTTCGAACAGTGAAAATGTGCCAGACTAAATTTATTTGAAACAAAAGGCCTTAAAAATAATAGCAACAAAAAGGAGTATTTATGAAAGATCGTGATCTGTGCAGGAAGTACTTGAAAATTGTAGGGTGAGTGAAAATTTGGAGCATTTAACCTAGAACATTGAAACTTAAAGAAAACTTGTGAAAATAAAGACTTTAACTTGCCAACTAAAATATCTTTTGTCAATTTTTTTAAAATGTGTTTTCTGTAGTGAGACTGTCTTAAGAACTACAATTATGAAAAAGTTATTCCAAAAGTATGTCACAGGTCCCATACGATTTAAAATGGTTTAGTATATGCTATGAACTGTGAGAGAAACGGCACAGTTTGAAGTAACAATCAATCAAATGATGAGGGTAGAAAAATGAAAAAATTGAAATATTTTAAAAAGAGTTTGTTCTTGATGGTCTGATTAAAAACCAGTAGAGAAAAAACCACCCGTGACCATTTATCTCTACTGATATAGCAGAAGTCCATGGAATAGTTTCTGATCAGATTAATAACAAAAATTTCATTCAGAGGGTATAAACTGTACTATAGCATTTTCAGTTAAGTTATCAACACTCAAAAGGAAAATTTATCTTTTCACTAGGAGAGTTAGAATTATCAGAGTAAGACAACATCCTGAAAGAGATAAGAAATGGAAAATATTATTGAGTCTATGTTCCCTAGTTCTAAATTTTTCAAGAGTAGGCAGCAATTACACAGTTGAAGAATATGTGGACATGGGGAACTTCATATTCTATAGTTCTAACAATTCTATTCTTACAGATGAATTGCAATACATGCAAAAATACTTTTAAACTATTTAAAGCAATTATAAGTTGAAATTACAGAAATAATTTTCTTTAAAAGCCAAACATTAAATTCTTGGTCAGGACCACTCACCAGATGATATTTCATAAATCTCTGTGGACCCATTTGATGTCCAAGGGAGTTACTAGGGTGGGTTTTGTCACATTTACATTGGAACACATTTTATAGCAAGATAAGATGCTGACAAGAGGGACATAGAGTAAAAAAGAATAATAATAGAGAGAGGTCATTCATTCATTCATTTTATCATTTATTTGTAAATATTTACTGAGTATTACTATGTGCTAATCAATGTTCTAGGGGCTGAAGATAAAAACATTGAAAGAAGCTGGCAATATATCCTCAAATTTTACATTATAATGGTAACAAGAAAAATATAATAGTATGTAAGTTAATTTTTAATTTGATAGCAGTGCTATGAAAAGTATACGTACTATTAGCCACAATCATGGATAAAACTCAGGAAGTATAGAGTATTCCAGAAAACATAGGTCCAATAAAAATAATCCAGTTAAATATATCTCAGGTCATGACTGAGATAGTTAAAGAAATGAAGTCAGTTCTTTTGATCACTCAGCAGTGCTTCCTGAACAGTGAGTGCAGTGAATTCTGGGATGCTCTGTCCAGGGCTGAGTTACCCATTCCAGAGCTGCTACAGAAATCAGTTCTGATACCTACAGGATTCCTTGTTCACCCAAGGTTACACGAACCTAATAACTAGCCGGGTGGGCTCCTTGCCTCAATTTATGACAACTCTGATGGGCCATCCCAGCTCCAGAACTCAGGCGAGATCAGCGGTGACCTCAGTTGTAATGGCAGTGTGGTTCAGTGTGCTGATTCGAAGCTGTTGTGTACCCAGAAAAGCCATGTTCTTTTTCCTAGTCTAGTCTTGTGGGACAGACTTATTGTCTGGGTGGGGTCTTTTTGATTTTAAGTTGTTTCTATGGATATGTGACCCACCCAGCTGTGGACAGTAACTTTTTGATTAGGTGGCTTCCATGAAGATATATCATGCTGGGTTTTAATCCACTTACTAAAGTCCTTTAAGAAGGAACCATTTTGGAAAAAGCTCAGAGCTGACACAGACAGAGACATTTGGAGATGCAGGAACAAAATGACAGTGGGGAGCTGTTTGAAACCAGAAGCCGAAGGACCAGCAGTTGCCAGCTATGTGCCTCTCCAGCTGACAGAGGTGTTCTGGGCCCATCAGCCTTTCTTCAGTCAAGTTATCTTTCTCTGGATGCCTTAGGTTGGACATTTGTATGGCCTTAGAACTGTAAACTTGTAACTTAATAAATCCCTTTTATAAATGCCAACCTGTTTCTGGTATATTGCATTCTGGCAGGCTTAGCAGACTAAAACAGTCAGCTTTTCCCTTTGGCCAGTCCTCCATCCCTCACTTTCCTACAGACATGTTGTCTGAAGGAATTCCCCAATAAACCTTCATCTATAATTCTCTGTCTCAGAATCTATTTCCAAAAGATCCAGTCTAAGACACTGATGTAAATGGAAGGAGTCAAGGCCTTCCACATGGAACCAATACAGCCTTTATTTAAAAGTGCAAAGTTTCTTGAAATATATAAGAAATTGAATGTACATAAAGCTTCCAGAATGT
>PVIY010010410.1:0-51879 GCA_004026745.1 Myrmecophaga tridactyla
CACTACAAGCCCCCATTCTTTTTTTTTTTTTTTTATGAGGAAATAGTTACATGAGGATCAAAGGTAGCCTTGAAGAGGAAACACTATTAAAAGTTCAACTTCGCAGTCTCAAGCGGCTGCATAGAAACACAGTATTCATGTCTTGAAGACTTTATAGTTATTCTGCCAGCCCTTGAAGAACGAGGGGAGAAAGGCACCTGAAAATAATTTTTATTCTGAAAGATTTCAAGCAAACAAAAATGTATAGGGAATAATTTTTTAAACCTGTGTCTTCTTCACAATTTTATTCCTCTCCCTCTAGTATTTACCCTATATTTGGTTGTCTTGTTTTTTATTTACCTCATTTATATGTATTCTTAAACAAAAGATGGTCCTATTTGCAGGTTTTAAAACTTTATGTAGACAGTGCACGGGTAGTTCCATGGTAGAATATATATATTCAACAAATCATGCTGCCATAACAGGATATTCACATGGAAAAGAATGAAATGTGACCCCTACTATGCTGGTTTGAAAGGAAGTATGCCCCCTAAGAAAAGCCATGTTTTAATATAAATCCCATTTCATAAAGGTAGAATAATCTCTATTCAATACTGTATATTTGAAACTGTAATGAGATCATCTCCCTGGTTGATGTGATTTAGTTAAGAATGGTTGTTAAACTGGATTAGGGGATGACATGTCTCCACTCATTTGAGTGGGTCTTGATTAGTTTCTGAAGTCCTATAAAAGAGGAAACATTTAGGAGAGAGAGACTTCAGAGAGAGCAGAGAATGCTGCAGCACCACGAAGCAGAGAGTCCACCAGCCAGAGACCTTTGGAGATGAAGAAGGAAGACGCCTCCCGGGGAGCTTTGTGAAACCAGAAGCCAGGAGAGAAAGCTAGCAGATGACACTGTATTCGCCATGTGCCCTTCCAGCTGGGAGAGAAGCCCTGACTGTGTTCGCCATGTGCCTTCTCACTTGAGAGAGAAACCCTGAACTTCATCGGCCTTCTTGAACCAAGGTATCTATCCCCATATGCCTTCGATTGGACATTTCTATAGACTTGTTTTAATTGGGACATTTTCTCGGCCTTAGAACTGTAAACTAGCAACTCATTAAATTCCCCTTTTTAAAAGCCATTCCATTTCTAGTATATTGTATTCCGGCAGCTAGCAAACTAGAACACCTACCGAAGAGCATACCAAAAAAAAAATACTTTATGTAAACTGCATTATACTGTATATACTTCTGACAACATCATGACATCATTTGCTGAAATTTATTGATCTTAGACATGTAGCTCTACTTGATTCATTTTAATTGCAATGTAGCACTGTGTTGTACAAACATACCCAATAAGTTTATCCAGTCCCTGTTGAGACATAATACTTCCAATTTTTCATTCACTCGACAGTGCTGCAATAAACATTCTTGTACATGTCTCCTTTTAATTGACATCTGGATTTATTTCACCACTGCATTTTGTGGTTTCTATTTATTTCTTTTTTCATGCTATTTTTCTCCTCTCTGCCTAGACTGAACAAACTTTCATTTGCCAGCTCTACTGATTTGCAAGTTATATACTCTATTCCTATTAGTTGAGTATTACTCCTATTACTCTAGACTAATAGATCGCCAATTGTTCTCCAGTATCTGTTTTCTCTCGTATAAATAGAGCCCCCAGGGCGGCTGCCGTGGCTCAGCAGGCAGAGCTCCGACCTGCCATGCTGGAGGTCTGAAGTTCGATCCCTGGTGCCTCCTGCCCATATGCAAATTAAAAAAAAAAAATAGAACCCCCAATTTGAAGCTGAGCACAGAATAAAGACTACATTTCCCAGTCTTCCTTGCAGTTGGGTTATACCATGTGAATAAGTTTGGGCCGATGGTATAGGAACAGAAGGAACATATACAACCCGTGGGTCCTGCACTTTCAGGGAAAGGGTGAGAATATGGGCATCAGGTGAGCCACCTTCATGCATGCAGAGGGCAGCGCCCGAGAGCTTGACTGCTTCTGTCTGGAATGCTACATGGGAAACAAACAGATGTCCAGCCGGTTTAAGCCAATGTTATTTCAGGTTCCTTCTTTGAGGAGCCAAACTAAAACCTAGCTATTATACTAGGCAAGGATTTTTGTTTCTTTTATCCTGCTCAGACTCATTCTACTTCCTGAATCTGAGACTTCACATCTTTCATCAAATTTGGGAACTTTTTAGCCATTATCTCTTCAAATAGTGCCTCTTTCATTCTCTTCTTCACTTCTGGAATCTTATTTGGTGAATATAGGATCTTCTCATCCTCGCATCTCCATTTAAGCCTCTGCATCTTTCCCTCTGTGCTGTATTCTGGTGATTTCCTCAGGCCTGTCTTCTCATTCATTAAATGTATCTCCAATGGTGCCTAAGTGAAAATACAGTTTTCACTTCTAGAAGTTCTATTTGATTCTTTTTCAAGTCTGCTTGAAATGTCACATCCTTTTCTCAGGTTTCAATTTCCTCATGTCTTCAATAGCTTTAAACTCATTTATTTTATAGTCTCTTGCCCATTATTCTATCATTTGAAGTTCCTGGAGGTCTAGTCTAGCTGTCATTTGTATATGTGGACTCTTACTCTAGATTACCCCATCAAATTTTAGTAACTTGGAATTACAGATTCACCTTCACTAAGGCATTTTTTCTGTGGGGATCCTGTGAGATCTGCTTGAGGTCTGTTTCTTCAGAGGTTTTGTGTCTGTTTCTACAAGGCATCACTGGCCCAGAACTTAGGATCCCCAAATCACACAGGCAGTATGAATTCTAATATTGAACCCATATTATCTTCAGGTTCTGACGGGAGACTTTTCTTTTCCTTATTTTTGTTTTTCCCATCCAGAGCCTGGATCAAATTTGAGAAGCTTTTCTGTTGTCTCCCTACACAGAATAAAAGCTGGGTAATTTTCTTTTCCTTGTCTACCTTTTCATTTAGGACAAAGCCCTTGGATAGTCATGACCTTAACGGGGAAATCTCAGTTCCAACTCCAACATTCACCTGGCCTGGCCTCATCTCTGTCTCCATGGATGTTAAAGCTCGATCCCCAAAGCCTCTATCACTAGAGGGAGTCCAACCACCCCACCCGCTGCACCCAGGGTCCACAACCACTTCTGTTTTCCTGAGTTTTGCCCCCTGAGGACTTCTCACCTTTTTTTTTTTTTTTTACAGAACCCAGCACTGCATTTAAAAAGTGATTTAAAATATTTAATCTGATATTTCTAGATATTTAATACTGGGGAGGGGAGAGATTAGGTTATAGTCTTCTCCATATCACTAGAAACAGAAGTCTTTTCCCCCTACCTGGCTGAATCGATCCCTACTTATTCTTTCCTTTCTTCACTCCCCTTCCCCACTATCACACCCTAAGACAAGGTTCTCAAACTTTATAGTGCACAAGATATTTCTCAGGGAGGTTGCTGAACACACAGATTACTAGCACACCCTGGGAGACACAGATCAGGACGGGGGTGGGGCCCAGGAGCAAACATGTTCAACATGTTCAACATGTGGGTGGTTCTGACACAGGTGGTCCCAAGACCACACCCTGAGAATATAGAGTCTAAGGCCTGCTCCCCTTCCCTCCAGGTGGCTGAATTCTTCCCTTCCTACTAGCAGTTCCTCTAGGCACCCACATGAACCCTGATGGTCTCTGTTTTACAAAGCCTGAACAACAAGACAGCACTGCCAACAAACCAAAGGTTCAGGAATTCTAATCCGGGGTAGTCCAAGGCCTCACCCCTCAGCTATGGAAATGCAGAGATGAATCCACTGCCTTGTCTTCCTGGACTCCAGATTGTGGAGCTATTAATACAAAAGATCATTTATTCAGGAAGACTTCCACAGTAGTTGGAGAGGTGGTGGGCTGAATCTTACCCTTCTTCTAAGCAGATGGATAATATAACTAAACCATAGAAAGAACAGCTGACTGACATAAGATGTATTATAATTTGTTACGTGCACTCTCTATATGGTATGTTCCAAAATACCTCTGTTAAGTCAGCCACTGCAAATGAATTTTCCCATAGACACACAATGAATAGTGGTCAGTTTCCCAGAATAGTCCACCAAAGCTTACATACATAATAATAGTTCCCATTTATGAATTTATTTCATGTCAGGACCCTTACATGTGTGATTAAAAAAAATTTTTTTTTTATTGAGAAAAATCTTCACACACATACTTTCTATACATGGTGCACAATCAATGGCTCATAATATCATCACATAGTTGTGTTTCCATCACTGTGATCATTTTTTAGAACATTTGCATTACTCCACTAGTGTTTCCATCTACCCAATTTCATTCACCCTTTCCCCACTATTATTTATTTATTTTTATCCATATTTTTTACTCACATATGTGATTTTGTATAGTCTTCAAAATAACTCTGAAAGGTAGACATTTGTGTTCCCACCTTAGAGATGAAGGAACTTGCCCAAGTTCACAGAGCTAGCAAGAGTCAGCCCCAGGTGGGTTTGACTCCAAAGCTCATGTCCTTGACACCAGAAAACCCAGCTGCCTTACAGAGGGTGGGCAGTAGGGCAGAAATTTCTATTCTTTCCCCTAAAGCATCTTCCTCCCTCACCTTGCGGAAGAAATGCTAAGGGAATAATAGACTTTCCATTGTAACCCAAGCAACTCATATGGTGATGAAGGACCAAGAGACCTGTGTCGTTTCTTTGGAACGCCATATAAAGAAGCAGAGTGAGAAAGAATGCCAGATGACAGCTCAATAAACTGCTTTGATTTTGGTCTTTATATATATAAAAAAAAACAAATTGTGGGCTTTATTTTGCATGTGTAGAAAGCATCTTGCTAAGTTTTCCTTCCTCAACTCTCCCTCCCTGGCCGGCTCTGACACAGACCTCTGCACTGAGGTTGGGGAGCTGCTTGCTCTCCAGCACTCACCTTGTCAGCCAGAAGCTCCCTTATCTTGCTGGCCTGTACACGAAACCGGAAAAGCTGGGTCTCCAGGGTAAGGCAGCGTTTCTGCCAGTCCACACTGGCCGGTGTCTCCACCTTGAGTTCTGCCATGATGGAACCAACCTCTGAATGTTCCAAGGATTGTGAGAAACAGCACAGAAAAAGAGACAAAGATAAATAAGTAAGTGTGTGAGGAGTCATGTGGGGAAAGGAGGGGGAAATCAAAGGAGGACAGAGAAAATAGGGTTGGGGAAGGGAAGTTAGTACTTTATTCACTGAACTGCCTCTGCCCCATTTTCCCCCTCTCATAGCTCAGGGTGGCCAATGCTATCAGAAGTCAGCTGAGCAACCTCAGGAAATCATGAAAACTGAGTGAGGAGAAACCTTAAGGATAAATTTTTACAGAACTGAAAAGTAGGGCTCATTTGTTTAGTCATTTAGTTATCCATTTAACAAATATGTATCCATTTAACAAGCATGTGCCTAGTTTCCTAGGCACTGGAAACACAAAGATAAATAAGAGAGGTCCCTCCCATGTATCAGCTGGTATTTCCCCGGAACTCTGAGTAACACTGTGACACCTAAGACCCAGAAGTGGAGTGCTGCAGCCCTGAAAATTAGCATAGCTATATGTAATAGCAGTTAAAATAACTGGAAAAGAGATCAGGCCTCCATTAGAGTTTAAAACAAAGCCAATTTGGCTGGGTCTAAGTAAATTAGAATACCTGAGATTTAGGATGATAGTGGATGTTCTCTAGACCTTTACCTACTGCATGAGACCAAAGGCAGAGATGTTTATTATGTCTAGAATCTAAATTTTCTGTAACATAATCTAAATCAACCTGTCTGGATAGTTCATTTAAACAGCCCAAATGCCTGGTGTCCAGAATGGGAATAAGGCCTTATGTTTCTGCATAGTTTAATACAATACCAGGATACATCTCAGACTATGGTGGGCTAAAAGTTAAAAACTACTGGTAGAGTCCCTTAAGGGTCCAAAGAGTAAGGTAAATATACATACATATATATATATATATATATATATATATATATATATATATACACATATATACATACATATATATATATATATATATATATATATATATATATATATATATATATATATATATATATATATGGAACTAATAAACTTTCCCATCTGGGAAACCCTGGGTACCCTCTTACCCACTGGGAACTCCCAAGAAAACAAACCAAGCCCTAGATTTTGAGGCTTGCTCATACAAGACTTGTTTCTGTAAGGGAGAAGCTAAGACTACCTAAAATAAGGCCTGAGAGTTGCTTTCAGGAAGCCTCTTTGTTGCTCAAATGTGGCCTCTCTCTCTAAGCCCAACTCTGCAAGGAAAATCATTGCTCTCTTCACTAAGTGGTACAAGCCATTCAAGGATGCAAATCTCCCTGCCAATGGGTGGGGTGGGGGGGGCACAGATCCCATGGATGAGTCTGCCCTTGGCATCATCAGATTGACAACACCTTTTGGACCAAAAGGGGAAAAAGAAGTGTAATAAAATGAGGCATCAGTGGTCAAGAGAGTCAAATGGAGTCAAGAGTCTACTCTGCAGGCTACTCTTATGCAAGCTTCACTTAGATAGTGCTAATTGCCATGGTCTACTAAACCCCAACCAAGAACATTCCTAGGTCTCAAGCTGAGACTCTATAAAGGTTTCATATACTAAGTCTGCAGTTCTGGAACCTATAATTTCTGGAGGGTTCCTAGGTCAGATGCATCCTGAAATCCAGAGGGACCAGCTTCTCCAAAAAATATCAATTACATCCCCCTATCCTTTAGTGTTGACACCCCTTCTCAACATGAAAAAGTCAGAAGGGACATTGCCCAAAGATCCCTACAGATTGGGAGAAGGATCAAAGAAGGAGGAGGTATAACAGAGAGAAAAGGAATTAACAAACAAGTATGACTGCTGAATCAGTATATTAATATTCCTTCTAGCCTCCAATGTTTTGGAGCAGTGAGAAGGAAAAATCTGAGGTAGTGGAATGGTAGTCAATGGCAAACTCTGTAATTCTGTAGCTACTTGTTAGAGTGTGCTTTGAAAATTATTTCTTTTTTCTTTCTTTGTTTTGTATATGTTATATTTTACAATAAAAAAGTTTAAAAAAATAAAAAGAGAGGTCCCTTGTCTTTGAGTTCTTCAAGGAAGTCTTGGGAAAGTCTAATTACAAAATTAGAATGTAGTCACACTGCTAATAGATGCAGGGATAAATGGGAACAGAGGGAGAGAGCTGACTGTGCTGGGGGTGGAAAGAGGACGACGTTTGGGGAAGGCTTAAAGTAGGTAAGAGATTCATCCAAGGTCACATAATCAGAAGCAGAGTGCTGGTTCCCAGTTTTGTTCTGATTCTGCTCTACCTATAAAGATTACAGGCAAGGACAAAGGGGAAAAAGTGAAACTCTTGAATTTCCTTGACAATTTTCTATTTACTTGGGATTTTTGTCAACTGTCCTAATTGAATCATTCTGCTTTGGAACAGATTCTCACTCTCTTCTTTAAGTTATAAAATGCAAGCCAGAAAATTGCTAGATATTTTGCTGCAGCCTCTGGAGAGAGTCACACGTCTCTGGAAAATACTTCATACAAATTCAGAGCAAATCACCAGACACCTATGATATCCCAAGCCAAGGGGATTTAGTCAGATACCTCCTAGACATAAGGACAAGATATTTTAGAGAATAAAAACTGAGTCAGTGGTGAGAAAATGAGGAATGAATGCGCGTGTGTGAGAAAGGAGATAGGACACAGAATGAAGAGAGAAGGGAGAAGGATGAAGGATACATCCATCATCAGGATTTTTTTAAATCCCTTTTCTAGGTGTAAACTTGATCTAGTCCCAAAGCACGAAGTTTGGTTACCCTCATATTACACGATTTTAAAGAATTATTGTTAATTTTTTAGGTTGATAATAATATGCTGTTTCTTTTAAGTCCTATGATTTAAGGGTAAAATGATAAAATGTCTATCTGGGATTTACTTTAAAATACTCCATGGTAAGGGGTAAGGAATGTGGGGGAGATACATGAGTAAGACTGGTCAAGTGTTGATGATATTTGAAGCTGGGTGTTAGGTATATGGGGGCTTTCTGGACTGGTCTTTCTGTGTTAGCATATGCCTGAAATTTCCTTTCCCTTTGTCAGGAGCCACGTGGCCTCAGAAAACAAGCCATCTTCTGTGTTGTTGCCCAAATATGACCAGGGTTTATCAGTGAGCCTCTATTTTGCTATCTGAAGGGTTAAACATCAGCGTGCTTCTCACCTAAATTCGGCTTTTACAAGTATCTTTCTCCCATTATACCCTACAAACAGCTATCACTTATTGGTCCTTGTTGTGTTCCAGCCACACAAGGCCTCTTTGAGCCTCACACCTTTGAGGAAGGTGCTGTTATACATACTTCCCCATAAGGACACCAAGGAATGAAGAGGTTAACTAACTTATACAGAGAGTCACATAGCTAGCAAAGAGTAGGGCTGGGATTCTGCTTCTAAAGACCTTGAAAAGAAATCTGATTTCACAAAGAGTGAGGTGGATTGTTAAGAACAAAAGAAATACCTCAGAGGATTTTCCAGGATCCTCAGCGTTAGGGTAAACCTATATATCTCAGATTTTTCAGGGTATCCTGGTCTCACATATTCTGATAATTTTGTTCAGCACAGACATTCATCAAATATCCCAACTTTTTGTTTAAAAAATGGGGTCAGTGAACCTGGAAAGATCCAGTGATAAACCCACCAAAGGGTCTGATGGCTGAGTCTTTCGGTTCTGGACTTCTCAGAACACTGGGTACATGACTTCAGCCCTGCTCTCCCAGCACTGTCACCCCAAACAATCCCCACATTGTGATCTCCCAGCAATCCCCACCTCAAAAGACTGGGACCAACTGGAACGGACAAGAAGACAAAAGACAAAAACAAAACATGTCCTCTGAGCTAAGATCACAGCTGAGAAGACAAACAGAACCTTGTCGGGCCTGCAGAGAAGGCCAGGAGGTTTCATGTTTGACTTTCTTTGTTCTTTAAGAAAGTTTTGCTTTTCCTCATACAAATAAATAAGCGGCAGATCTGAGACTAAGACCTGGGAGTCTTAGCCCAGGGCTAAGAATTAGCAGTAAAAGCCCCCAAGTAAAGCCAAGGGGTAGGGGAATTTAATCCCTTTGTGTAGTTGAAAGAGTTTGGCTAATTTTAATTCCCTCTTATTGACTGTCAAAGCTACTGCTCAAATTCCATGGTCTTTGGACTCAGGGTCTTTGGATATAATGTTATTGGTCTGTGCCTCATCGAGCGCTAAGGGAGTGCTTTCCTCAATCAAGCATCCTCATGACATCACAGGCCTGCACTAACCAAGTGGTCTGGCTAATCCTGTCATGCCTTAGGGATGCTGGCAAGTTCCGGAGGGGACGGAGACTTGTGCTGGGCTTGCCTTGGCATGTGAGGAGAGCTAAGAGGTTTCGAAACAGATCGGGAGTCAAGTGTCTCTGCCAAGCCCAAGGCCCAGAGGCTGTTCCAATAGAAGCAGGTGGTAGGAGGAACTGCTAGAAAATAAGGGACATTAAAGGAGGATGCCTGTCAGTTGAACCTCACCTGCTAAGTCACCTTGTACAAGCACCCCCCCAAAAAAGATGCACAAGGATGAGCAGAAATGAATTCCTTACATTTAAAGAAGTCTTTTTTTTTTTTTTAACTTTTCAAAGCATTGGCAGATGCATTATTCTCTTGCCATCCTCTCAATATCCCTGAGATGGGGAAAGACAGGTGTAATAATTCCTAATGGGTAGAGGAGAAAACTCAATACACCTGTGCCCTGTTTAGAGCCCTAGCGCTTAGCTCTAGCAGAGCTGGGCCTAGAATGCTGATCTCCCAAGATCTAGACCGTCCTCTTTCCATGATGATGCTTCAGTAGTGGCAGCAGGATGTCAGGAGCTATTCAGGTTAGCCTAACACAAATACAGCATGGATAACAACAATGGATGGGAGAATGAAAGAAAAGTTAGCTGGGAACAAAACCCAGTTCAACTGTTTCTTTCATTTTTTATTCTGGAAAACTTCAAACACACACAAGAAGTAGGGACAATAGTATGATAAATCCTCATGTGCCCCCCATCCAGCTACATATATTGTCAACTCCCAGCCACTCTTGTGAAATCCAGTTCTGTTGATTCCCACTGGTGCCCAGCAGGCTAAATTATTTTGTGGGTGAGAGTCAAACAGTTGCCAGTGGCTTTGGCACCTGCTTTGGAATTTCCTAAATCCTTCAATGCTCTGGATTGAGATGTCCACAGAAGTGTGTATACAGGTTAGTAGGGAAGTGCCTCCAAGGCAGGGCTGTGGGAAGGACAGGGAGTGGAAAGGAGACAAAGGGCATCCTTAGGTGGTTTCAGGGTCTGGCTCTGCATCAGACCTGCAATCTCTCTGGCAAGTTTGGGGATTTGACAAAAGTAGAGATTAAATTTAGTGCAACCAACATTTGCTAAGTGATTCCTATGTACATGGCTGAGCACACAAAGATGAATAAAGATGCTGTGACTTGTGAGACTCACAGTTCACAGTGTGACTATCCTGAGACTTCCCTGCAAAGGGAGCCCATCAGCACAGGAGCCTTAAGAAAAGCGGTCCCTGCAGGCCTCAGAACACACTGCTTCTACCTCGTGGACGTGGATGGGGCTGGTGGCATCAGAAGGTAATAGCTAGGGCTTCAAGGGGCCATCTCCCTCTGGTTCAGTCCCGGAGTGTGAGCTCCATCTGCAGTTTCTGCTCACTAGTCCTGGTCCACCACTATCTTCTAAACATGCTCCATTAGACCAGATGACACCTCCCCCCATACACTTCCTCCAGCAATGGTGGGAAGTGGAGAGCTCCTGGGGATGGAGCTTCCTGGGGATGAAGCTGGGGAGAGGCAGAAGGACACAGCTCTTTTGTCATCTGATGAAGCCCACAACATGCATTTCACCTCTATCAGCCTGGGTTCTCCAGACAAACATGAGGAAATATATATACAGAGAGAGAAACATTTATTTCAAGGAATGGGCTTACACAAGTGTTGCAAGTCTGAGGCCAGCAGGCTGGAAACTCTTGGGCAGGCACTGATGCTATAGTATTGAGGCAGAATTTCATCTTCCTCAGGGAAACCCCAGTTTTGCTCTCAAAACATCTCAACTGGTTGGATCAAGCCCACCCACATTATCAAAGATAATCTTCTTTACTTAAAGTCAGCTGACTGCAGATGTTAACATTGAGAAAATACCTCCACAGCAACACTGTGTGCGTGTTCAGCTGAATACCTGGGCACTACCACCTAGCCAACTCGATAAATAAAACTGACCATCACAACCTTTACTGGGTGCCAAGCTCCCATGACACACAATGTTGGGAGAGACAAAGGAAAAAGTGAGCATGCCCCAGCCTTCAGGGATCTAAAATCTAAGAGAAGGGGCGAGGGCCACCACAAACAGCATCCATAGAGAACAAAAACAGTAAGACACAGCAGCGCTTAGCATGTTAAGATCCCACATTCAGGCACCAAACAGACCTGGGTTTGAATATTGGCCTTGAACAGTTTGCTTAATTTTTCCAAGCTTCAGTTCCTTCACCTGAAAATGAGGGCAATAGTATTAGGTTACACTCTATGAAACTGCCAACATTCAACTTTTTTTGGGGGGTGGAGGGTGGGGGGAGAGGGTATGTGTGCATGGTCGGGTAATCGAAACTGGCTGGGTCACCCGACTGGAAGGCAAGCATTCTACCACTGAACCACCTGTGCACCCCAACATTTAACCATTTTTGACCTACAAAAAAAAAAGGCAATTCCACATGATTCAATCCAAGATCACATCATGCAAGTTTTTTTGATAATTAAAGGAGATATTAGCTGTCATTAGTTGCTGCTGTTACTATCAACAAACAAAAGGCAAACCAACAGTGCCCTGAACATATGAGGAGACGTGGCCTGGCAGATATGCTCACCAATATGCAGAGTAGCTGAATATTGAACAAAAGGGTACGAGGTGGGAAGAAAGGTTTCTTCCCATCCCTGTACTTCAGCCACAGTTCTCTCCAGAAAAATCACTGTTGCTGGGTTTTTGTATATTCTTTCAGATATTCAACACACACACAAGCATTCAGGTTTATGTTACATGCACACCCCCAGACACAAACAGTATACTACACATAGTACTTAATAATATAACTTAAGAGATCTTCCTATATCATTATACCTATCTGACACAATTCCCCCCAAGCTTTTTAATAGCTTTCATGGCATGGCTATTACATGATTTTATTTAAGGGTCCCTTATTGACAGATAGGTGGGTTTCCAACCTTTTGCCAAAGCAAACAATGCTGCAATGGGTATTCTTTTACATATATCATTTCCCATACATTAGAGTATACATGAAGGATCATCTCTTAGAAATGGAATTGTAGGGTTAAGTGATGTACATTTTAAATTGCCAGATAGCCCAATTTCCCCTCCTCTGAGGCTATACTAACAGCCCAGCCAGCAACAAGTGAGTGTTTTCCCACAGAGGAGGTCAGCTTTGAACTAGCTTGTGGTGGAAAGACAGCTCAGGTGGGCTCCCTCAGAGAATGCAGGAGGGTGGCTCAGCAGCCAGCCAGCAGGGAGGTCACCTGAACCTAGGGTGGGATGATCCAGCACCTCAACATCTGCATTTACAAACTGTCCAGCAACCCATAGAAAGCACCAAGTCTGGCATACATTAGCCCCAAAGAGAAGAGAAGGGTAATACAGTAAGGAGGAACATGCTATGGGAGAGTCAGGTGGGCGGCATTTCTCCCTCCCCAGTAGTTGGTGACTTCTGACAAGGGCAGAAGGGGCATCAATTTTTTTCCATTCAATTTTTAGTTTCAATTAGATTGGGGCGACGGGGTGCCACTTTCGGAATTTAGGACACCTCGGTTTCTTGCCTCTTTCACTTCTTAGTTATGTGACTTTGCGGTACGCCACAACTTTTCTGAGTTCTAGTTTCTCCTTTGTAAAATGAGAATACCATGCAAAGACAACGGGATTCACATTCTATGAAGTATTAAGTGATGTGATCAGCACTAAACAACGCATGGCACACAGACGACAGTCCAAAAAGGTTGGTGAAAGAACCGATGACTCTTCCATCGGTTTAATGAAAGAGGCATTAATATGATCTAAGCAAAACTTTAAGCCGGACCTAAGGCTCTGTTTCCCAGATTTTTATCAGAAGCGCTCATAGTAAAAGCTCACGGAGGAGGCGTCCTGGCAGAGAGAAATTCAACAAGGAGATGAGTCTACTCTCAGTTGGGGGTCTTCCGTTACCTCTGCCACCCCATGCATGCCCCCCGGCCCCTGACCCTTTGTAAGTGATTCTTTTTTAAGGCTTCTGGGACACAAACCTCCTGGTGTCATTCGACTCCCCCACTTGTTTTCTTTTCTGCTTGGCTGCCCTGCCTCTACGAGTCAATCCTGATCCATAAGGACCCCTAGGAGAAGCCACCCTGACAGGAATCACGCAAGAAATAACCAAAGATGAGGCGGGGAGGAGAGCGGGAGGGGTGAACGCGAGCGAGCACGGACAACAAGGTGGTAGCCAGCACGTACGCCCCGCGGGAGCGACTGGATCGAGCCGGTCCCAAACTCCAAACTCCTCAGGAAAGCGACCCCTCGCCTGCCAGTGCGGGTCTCGAGAGGCTCCCAGCGTCCCCAGCTGAGTGGAGCTCGTTTCCAGGTGGGGAAGCACCTGCTCCGGAACTGTCCTCCGCGGGGACCGAGCCCGTCCTCTCCGCTCAGCCAAACACCGTACCACCCCCACCCCCACCCCGCCAGAACCCATCCCAGCCCGGGGTGGGGGGTGGGAGGGTGCGCGAGGCCGCTCACCTTCAGCGAGCTCGCGGCCGTCCCCGCCGCCTCCGGCACTGGGGCGCCCTCCGCGCGCGGCCGCCGCTGACCTTGCGCCGTTCTCGCCCGAGTCCGGCGCGGCCGCCGGGTCTCCACCCCCCCGCGGCAGGGGTCGGGGGGGGCGTGGCGGCCGAGGGGCTGGGGTGGGGCGGGCTCCCGCTGGCTCCCGGCGCAACGCCGAGAGGAGCCCTCGGCCCTTCGGACACTCTCGCGTGCCGCCGCCCGCCCTCCCGCTCCCCTCCCGCTCCTTAGAGGCGGCGCGCTGGGCTCAGATCTGCCGGCAGCTCGCGGAGAGGCACAGGAAATGACCTCAGCAGCCCCAACCTCCCAGCGCCCCGCTCCGCCGGGCTCGTCCGTGGGGCGCCGGGGAGCACTGCGGGGGTCCCGCGGGCGGCGGGGGTCTCCGAACCCTGAGTTCTCTGCGGAGGCTGTACCGGCTCCCCCCCGGGAGAGGCCGGAGCGCCCTGGGGATCTGTTTATTCCCAGCTGGCGTGGGTCCCTCGCGGGATGCGGGGCAAGACGAGACTTTTTCTAGGGACCAGTGTGAGCGATAACGCCCGGACATTCGGAGCACAGAATCTTATTTCAGATTGTCTGTCCCACTGGCAGGCCGAACATTATGATTTGTAATTTGGTTATATATATATATATATAGATGTAGATGGTATAAATCATGTAGATGGTATAAACTTCAAATGTTACAAAAGGGCAAATGATGAAAAGTAAGTTTTCTGCTGCCCTGTCTCTTGTCCCCCAGATCACAGCCCCCAACACAACTACATTTGTAAGGTTTTGTGTGTGTCCTTCTAAGATATCTATATATATATATATATATAGTCACCGTGGTCGGAAAGTAAATTTGCCTATTTTTAATCAATTAATTATATTTAGAAGAATAGCTCTAAGCGGGGCATTCGGTGTACTTCTGTTCTTTTCAGGAGTCTGCAGTCCCTCGTTCACCAGATATAATCCTACACCCAGAGAGGATTTAAACACTCAACATTTGGTCAGGTGGAGAGGAAGTGGAGAAGAGGAAAGTGAATACTGCGGAGAAGGACCCGTATTTCAAAACCCGGAGCTTTCTTCCCCAATCCTGCAAGCTCACAATCAAGGCCTGAACAGAGGCAAAACATCACCAGGGCAATTTTCTGCAGAGGTGCCTCAGGAGAATAATCCCAGGCACAGGTGTAGACTCTGCCCTCCCAAAGCGGGTCTGAATTAGAATTTCTGAGGGTGAGCCTGGGAAATTTCCCCTTTAACAAGCTCCTCAGGACATTCCCAGCACATTTTTTGACAGTCCAGGCACTCTGGAAAACTGGTGCTGATACTTCCGGAGACCAAAGGAGAATGTTTAGTTGAGCCTCTGGAGCTCTGGAAACCTGCAACCTGATTCTCTGGGAAACAGATTCTCCAAGGAGGTGAACTTGGGAATAGATATGTAGCTCATGGAAATTGGCATAAATCAGCCTCAGGCTGTTGGATGCTGTGCCTGTGCCATCCCTTTTAACATTCTCTCAAAAGTCAGAGAAAACAAATCATCTGGAGTTTGCTAACAAAGACTCATTCATTCATTCATCCATTTGTTCGTTCAATCCCTCACTTTAAATTGGTAATCATGTAGATGGTATAAACTTCAAATGTTACAAAAGGGCAAATGATGAAAAGTAAGTTTTCTGCTGCCCTGTCTCTTGTCCCCCAGATCACAGCCCCCAACACAACTACATTTGTAAGGTTTTGTGTGTGTCCTTCTAAGATATCTTATATATACTTAACTATGTTTTCATGAATATGTATTCATATCCCCCTTTTAATACTCAGGAAGCATCCCTTGTTTTTTCCTAAAATTATCATTTGTTGACTGACCCATATTAGCACACTTAGAGCTGCCTCATTCTTTTTTAAGAGTTCCCTATTATTCCTATTGTGTTGGGTTGAATCTGTTATGTACCCCAGAAAAGCCATGGTCTCTTAATCCATTCTTGCAGGTGCAGACCCATCGTGAGTGGGACCTTTTGATTAGGTTGTTTCCATGGAGATGTGGCCCACCCAATTCAAGATGGGTCTTCTATGAAAAGAATAAAGGCAGAAAACACAGAGAGACAGAAACAGAGAGACGAAATCATGTGAAGGACATAGAAAGAGAGAAACCCTTTGGAGATGACAAGAAGAAACCCACAGGACACAAAGAGCTCAGAGAAGTGTCTCCAGAGAAGCAAGCAAGGACACACAGAAACTAAAAACAACAGAACCAGAATCAAAGGACCACATGCCTTCCGATGTGACAGAGGAACCCCTGATACCACCGGCCTTTCTTCAGTGAAGGTTTCCACTAATTGATGCCTTACTTTGGATATTTCCATAGCCTTAGAATTTTAATTTGTAACATAATAAATCCCAGTTGTTAAAAGCCAACCCATGTTTGGTATATTGAGGAAACACCTATTGATGGATATTTAGGCTGTTTCCAATCGTTGACTATTAAATACCTTGCAGTGAATATCTTTGCAAATACTTCTTGATCCACAATTACGACTATGTATGGCTTACTTTTTTTTTTTAATTTTAATGCAATTTCAGATATATATTATATATTCACATACCCTGTAATCATCCAAAGTATATAATCAATGGTTCACAATATCATCATATAGCTGTATATTTATCATCACAACTGACTTTTTGTTCTTTTTTTGTGATATATAACATATATACAAAAAAGCGATACATTTCAAAGCATGCTAATTAAAAACAATTAGTTGTAGAACATATTTCAGAGTTTGGTGTAGGTTACAATTTCACAATTTTGGGCTTTTACTACTACCTGCTCCAAGATACTGGAGACTAAAAGAAATATCAATATAATGATTGCCATGGTCAGGTTCATGTGTCAACTTGGCCAAGTGGTGGTACCTGTTTGTCTGGTTGGGCAAGTGCTGGCCTGTCGTTGCAATGAGGACGTTTCATAGAATTAAATCATGATTACGTTGACTACATCCATAGCTGATTCCATCTGTAATCACCAAGGGGAGTGTCTTCTTTAATGAGTGATGCTTAATCTAATCACTGGAAGCCTTTTAAGGAGGTTCAGAAGAGACAGGCTCTCTTCCTGCTTTGGCCAGCAAGCCTCTCCTGCGGAGTTCGTCCAGACCCTCCATCGGAATCGTCAGCTTCACAGCCTGCCCTACAGGTTTTGGACTCTGCGTTCTCATGGTTGTATGAGACACTTTTATAAATTTTATATTTATGAATATTTCCTATTGATTCTGTTTCTCTAGAGAACCCTAACTAATACAACTTGGTGCCAGGAGTGGTTCTTAAGAAACAGAATCTTAAAAATGGGTTTTTATGAATAGTTTTCTACTCTGACTGGACTCAAAGGCACTAAGGACTTTGATTCCTGTAATCAGAATGACATTGCCAATTCATGGAGTGAGTCAGCAAAGGAGATAGCCAAAATATCACCATTCGATCCTTCTAATGCTTCACTTATATGAAGGCAGGCTCTGGAGGATAATGTTTTTGACACTTTTACAGAAATAGGAAGTATGGAGATATTGACTGGTTGTTGTTAGATACACTGTATACATTAATGAGTGCAAGGGATGAGCTTAAGGCTTCAAACGAGAAGCTTAAGCGCCGTCTGACACATGTAGACATTTCTGTGAGTGTCCTGAAGGAAAATCTTATTTACTATAGTCGTAGACTTGAGATCTCTGAAAATCAGACTCAGAATCTTATTGTGAGAGTAGCAACTTTACAACGTAAATTGAAACTTCAGTCTTGAATGGTGTCTGCCGTTAAAGTGAGGGCATTGATTGGAAGGGAGTGGGACCCTGAAAAATGGGATGGCGACATATGGATTGATAATGATGTCAGTGGTGAGGTTGAAACCCTAGGTCATGCTGAGTCTTCTCTAGATAACCCTGTAATAATCTGCCCTGAGGACACAGCTGCCCCACCTCCAGCCTGCCTTGAGGAGTTGGCCACCCAAACTCCACCTGAAGGGATTAGCTATATAGTGATTAATCCTGTTTCACCAGATGAAACTGCAAATGAATGCCCTGAAACAAATGGCTTGGAAGATATTTCTAATTCTTTTCATGACCCACCCTCACCACCCCTCATTCTTTCCAGACCTGTAACTAGACTGAAGTCCCAACAGACCCCTAAAGGTGAGCTACAAAGTATCACACATGAGGAGGTATGTTATACTCCAAAAGAACTGTGTTAGTTTTCCAATTTATATAGACAGAAATCAGGGGAATATGTGTAGCAATGGATTTTAAGGATGTGGGATAATGGTGGGAGGAATATAAGACTGGATCAGGCTGAATTTATTGATATGGGTCCACTAACCAGAAATTCTGCATTCAATGTTATAGCTCAAGGGGTTAGAAAAGGCATTAACAGTTTGTTTGGATGGTTGGCTGAAACATGGATCAAAAAGTGGCCCACATTACCTGAGGTTGAAATGCCAGAACTGCCCTAGTATAATGTGGATGAAGGGATCCAGAGGCTTAGAGAGATTGGAATGTTAGAATGGATTTATCATGCAAAGCCTGCTCTTGCACCCCAGGAATGTCCAGAGGATGCACCTGTTACCAGAACTATGAGAAATAAATTTGTGAGACAAGCGCCATCATCCCTGAAGAGCTCTGCAGTTGCACTTCTCTGTAGGTTAGATATTACTGTTGGAACTGCTGTCACTGAGCTGGAATCCTTAAACACAATGGGGAGACCAGATCCTGAGTTGGCAGAAGTCAGGTGGCAACACTTAATCTCCAAAGACAGGGTGGATGTGGCTATTATAATAGACAGCAAACTCAAAGCAGGAGTTAAAATAATCTGACTCGCAGAGATTTGTGGCGTTGGGTAGTAAATCATGGGGTACCTAGAAATACAATCGATGGGCAGTCTACTAAATTCTTGTTTGAGCTGTATAAACAAAATAGTTCTAGGTCAAGTGAACAGAAGTCTAACTTGAATTACAAAAACACAGAGTCATGGCCCCTTAATCAATTTCCAGACTTGAGACAGTTTACAGACCCAGAGCCCCGTGAACGGAAGGAGGCCAGGTCCCTTATGGGGAGAACTCTGTTACATTGCCACAAATCTATACTGTTAATCTTCCTCCAAGCCTTCCCTAAGGAGACCAACAGCCTTTTACTGGGGTAACTGTCATTGGGGAAAAGGAAATGATCAAATATTTTGGTGATTATTAGACACTGGTCCATTATATTGATGATATGTTGATTGGACCTAGTGAGCAAGAAGTAGCAACTACTCTAGACTTACTGGTAAGGCATTTGCATGTCAGAGGATGGGAAATAAATCCAAGAAAAATACAGGGGCCTTCCACCTCAGTGAAATATCTAGGTGTCCAGTGGTGTGGGGCATGTTAAGATATCCCTTCTAAGGTGAAAGATAAATTGCTGCATCTAGTCCCTCCTATAACCAAAAAAGAGGCACAATGCCTAGTTGGTCTCTTTGGATTTTGGTGACAACAGATTCCCTATTTGGGTGTGCTACTCTGGCCCATTTATCAAGTGACCAGAAGAGCTGCTAATTTCGAGTGGGGACCTGAACAAGAGGAGGCTCTGCGACAGGTCCAGGCTGCTGTGCAAGATGCTCTACCACTTGGACAATATGATCTAGCAGATACAATGGTGCTGGAAGTGTCAGTGGCAAATAGAGATGCTGTTTGGAGCCTTTGGCAGGCCCCTATAGGAGAATCGCAATGCAGACCCTTAGGATTTTGGAGCAAAGCCTTACCTTCTGCTGCAGATAACTATTCTCTTTTTGAGAAACAACTTTTGGCCTGCTACTGGGCCTTAGTAGAGACAGAACGCTTAACCTCGGGCCACCAAGGTATCATGAGACCTGAGTTGCCTATCATGAGCTGGGTGTTGTATGACCCACCAAGCCATAAATTTGGACGTGTGCAGCAGCACTCTGTCATAAAATGGAAATGGTATATATGAGATAGGGCCAGAGCAGGTCCTGAAGGCACAAGTAAGTTACATGAGGAAGTGGCCCAAATGCCCATGGTCTCCACTCCTGCCACATTACCTTCTCTTTCCCAGACCAGTGCTATGTCCTCTTGGGGAGTTCCTTACAATGAATTGACCGAGGAAGAGAAAACGTGGGCCTGGTTTACAGATGGTTCAGCATGATATGTGGGTACCACCCAAAAGTGGACAGCTGTAGCACTACAACCCCTTTCTGGGGTGTCCTTGAAGGACAATGGTGAGGGGAAATCCTCCCAGTGGGCAGAACTTTAAGCAGTGCACCTGGTTGTTCATTTTGCTCAGAAGGAGAACTGGTCAGAGGTGTGTTTGTATACTGACGCTGTTGGGCTGTTGCTAATGGTTTGGCTGGATGGTCAGGGACTTGGAAAAAGCATAATTGGAAAATTGGTGACAAAGAGGTCTGGGGAAAAGGCATGTGGATAGACCTTTCTGAGTGGGCTAAAAACATGAAGATATTTGTGTCTCATGTGAATGCACACCAGAGGGTGACTTCAGCAGAGGAAGTTTTTAATAATCAAGTGGATAAGATGACCATACTTTGGATACCAGTCAGCTTCTTTCCCTAGCAACTCCTGTCATTGCCCAATGGGCTCATGAACAAAGTGGTCATGGTGGTAGGGAAGGAGGTTATGTGTGGGCTCTGCAACATGGACTTCCACTCACCAAGGCTGACCTGGCTACAGCCACTGCTGAGTGCCCAATCTGCCAGCAGCAAAGACCCACACTTAGCCCCCAATATGGCACCATTCCCTGAGGTGACCAGCCGGCTATATGGTGGCAGGTTGATTACATTGGGCCACTCCCTTCATGGAAGGGGCAATGATTTGTTCTAACTGGAATAGACACATACTCTGGATATGAGTTTCCTTTCTCTGCACACAGCGCTTCTGCCAAAACTACCATCCGTGGGCTTACAGAATGCCTTATCTATCATCATGGTATTCCACACAGCATTGCTTCTGATGAGGGAACACACTTCACAGCAAATGAAGTGTGGGAATGGGCACATGCTCGTGGAATTCTCTGGTCTTACCATGTTCCCTATCATCCAGAAGCAGCTGGATTGATAGAATGGTGGAATGGCCTTTTGAAAACTCAATTACGGTGCCAACTAGGTGGCAATACCCTGAAGGGCTGGGGTAATGTTCTCCAGGAAGCTGTGTATGCTCTGAATCAGTGTCCGCTGTATGGTGCTTTTCTCCCATAGCCAGGATCCATGGGTCCAGGAACCAAGGGGTGAAATGGGAGTGGCACCACTCTAGGGGAGTGGTACCCCTAGAGATCCACTAGGAAAATTATTGCTTCCTGTCCCTGTGACCCTGAGCTCGGCTGGTCTACAGGTTTTAGTTTCAGAAGGGGGTGTGCTTCCACCAGGAGAAACAACAATGATTCTATTGAACTGGAATCTAAGATTGCCATCTGGTCAGTTTGGACTACTCATGCCCCTGGATCAACAAGCCAAGAACGGAATTATGATACTGGCTGGGGTGATTGACCCTGACTATCAGGGGGAAATAGGACTGCAACCACACAATAGAGGTAAAGAAGAGTTTTCCTGGAATATAGGGGATCCTCTAGGGCATCTTTTAGTACTACCATGCCCTGTGATTAAAATTAATGGAAAACTGCAAGAACCCAATCCCAGCAGAACTACCAATTGTTTTGAAACTTCAGGAATGAAGGTTTGGGTCACCCCACCAGGCAAAGACCCACGGCCAGCTGAAGTGCTTGCTGAGGGTAAAGGGAGCATGAAATGGGTAGTGGAAGAAAGTAGTGATAAATATGAACTACAACCACATGATCAGTTGCAGAAATGAGGACTGTAATGCTGTTTTGTCCATGTTATACTATTTAAGTTGTAAAGATATCAAGTTTAAGAATGAATATTGCCCAAGGACTTGTACCCTATTCTGGAGAGATTTAATGTGTTTCCAGTTATATGTAGGACAGTTGAGTATTGTTGGGTGAAAAGAAATGTGTGTTATTGTTTTCTATTTAGAAATTAGGTAAGGTTTATGGCGATGAGTATAGCTGCCAAGTTGACAAGGGGTGGGCTGTCATGGTCAGGTTCAGGTGTCAACTTGGCCAAGTGGTGGTACCTGTTTGTCTGGTTGGGCAAGTGCTGGCCTGTCTTTTGCTATGAGAACATTTCATAGAATTAAATCATGAGCACATTGGCTATATCCACGCTGATTCCATTTGTAATCAGCCAAGGAGAGTGTCTTCTTTAATGAGTGATGCTTAATCTAATCACTGGAAGCCTTTTAAGGAGGTTCAGAAGAGACAGGCTCTCTTCCTGCTTCGGCTGGCGAGCCTCTCCTGTGGAGTTTGTCCACACCCTCCATCAGAATCATCAGATTCACAGCCTGCCCTACAGATTTTGGACTCTACATTCCCATGGTTGCATGAGACACCTTTATAAATTTTATATTTACAAATATTTCCTGTTGATTCTGTTTCTCTAGAAAACACTAATACAACGATTCAGAAATCGTACTCCTTTGTTAAACTGTACATTTTCTGTATAACTCCACCATCATCTTTGATCTTTCTCTCACTCTTTAGGTGTCTTTGGGCTATGCCCATTCTAACTTTTTCATGTTGGAAGGGACCGTTGATAATGTGGATGGAGTTAATGTTCTGGAGAGGCTGGCCTCTCTGCATTTCAGGAGTAATCTAGTCTAAGGACCCATCTGTAAGGTTGTAGGTTTCTGGAAAATAACCCTAGTGCATGGAACCTTTGTAGCATCTTATATAACTCCCTAGCTTTGGGGTTGGCAGGAATGGTTTTGGTTGTGGTTTGGCAAACTATGATAGGTAGCAATATCTAACTGAAGCTTGCATAAGAATGGCCTCCAGAGTAACTTCTCGACTCTGTTTGAACCTTCTCAGCCACTGATACCTTATTAGTTACACTTCTTTTCCCCCTTTTGGTCAGGATGGCATTGTTGGTCCCACAGTGCCCGGGCCAGGTTCATCACTGGGAGTCATCTCCCCTGCTGCCAGGGAGAGTTTCACCTCTGGATGTCATGTGCCATGTATGGGGGAGGGCAATGATTTCATTTGCAGAAGAGAAAGGCCACATCTAAGCAACAAAAGAGGTCCTCCAGAAATGACTCTTAGGCATACCTATGGGTGGGCTAAGCTTTTCCGCTACATATATAAGCTTCACAAGAGCAAGCCTCAAGATCAAGGGCTAGGCCTTTTGATTTGGGTGTCCCTAATATTTGACACATTTACATGCTGGTTGTAAAGTTTAATAGTTCCACATTTTTTCTCCTATCCCTTGAGGGACTTTCTCAATACTTTTTTTGTTATCTGCTAAATATACTCTGGGATGTATCCAGGCATTACATTAAGCTTTACAGGAGTAAAGGCTCTCATTCTTATTCTGGGCTCCCTGTGTTTGGATTGTTTAAATGATCTATCCAGACAGGTTGAGTTAGATTATGTGCTACAGAAAATTTAGGTTCTGGATAAAATAAACCTTTCTTCCTTTGGTCTCATGGAGTAGGTGAAGTTCTAAAATATAGACAATGTCTTCCTTACCCCTGTATTCTCGGTTACCTTAATCTCAACCTGATCAGTTTCGTTCTTACCTCTAAATAGCAGGTTATACAAATACAACATACATAAAAAAAAAGCCTCTAAAAATCAAGAAATAACAATTACTGCTCCAGACCAAATGTGACTGCTATAAAAGCTTACAATCTAGGCCCCAATTTTCTTATAAGTAATTTCTAAATGAGACTATACAATATTTGTTCTTCTGTTTCTGGCTTACTTTGCCTCACCAAATGTCCCACAGGTTCATTCACAAACCTCACAATTTCGTTCCTTTTTTGTAGCAGCGCAATATTTGATCATACATATACACCATTGTTTGCTGCTCCACTTCTCAGTCAGTGCATTCAGCCACCTCCATCCATTGGGCATCTATAGCTTAATTCTTAGAAGTGGGATTGCTGGTTCAAAGTACATGTGAATTTTAAATTTTGATAGATGATACCAAATTGCCCTCCAAGGAGACTACATCAACATACAGTTCTTTCAATACGTAGGAGTGCCTCTTCATGCCCGCCCATTCACGTCAATAAGTGACTTATCACTTAGTCTAAACCTCTAGGAAGGGGAGAATTAAATGAGGCAGTATGGCTGCAAGATTTTAAAACAGTACTAGCACACAGAATAGCTTGAATCCTGTTAGCCATTGATCTCCCAGCAGTCCTCCAGTTCTTCTCCTTGGAGATTCGCTCCAAGGTTACACCCTGTGTTCTAATCCTAGCTGGGTTACCTTGGCAAATTTACTTAGTCTGTCTGGATCTCAGTTTCCTTATCTTTAATATGAAAATGATAATATCTTTCTCTGGGGTTGGCATGAGGATTAAACCAAATAATAGAGATATGTAAGTTTGAGGTCCAAGAACTGCTCAGTAAGTGATAGCTTTTCTCCACCGATCCCCAGCTTTACTCCCTCCCAACTTTTTATTTTGAAAAATTTCAAAACTACAGAAGTTGCAAAAAAATAGTACAATACTCATATACCCTTTATGTAGGTTTTGTAATTGTTAACATTTTGCCACATTTGTTTTCACTCTCTCTGTCTTCCTCCCCTTTACGTACATACATATATCCATATATGTACACACACACACACATTTTTTTCTGAACTATTTGAGAGTTAGTTATAGACGGTCATGATCCTTCACTCCTGAATACTTCAACCGGTACTTCCTAAGAACAAGGGCGCTCTCCTAATATCGTTATCGCACTCAGAATATTTAACATCCACATTCATCAATGCAATGCTATTGTCTACTACAATCGCAATATTGAAGATTCCCCAGTTGTCCCAATAATGTGCTTTGTAGCTGTGCTTTGTAGTTCTATTTATTACTATTAGTGCTCTTCAGAATGAATAGATGCCTAGGGGAGAACAGGCTTGTCCCCTCCCCTGCCCAGGGGTAGAGTGACTACCACAGCCCACGACCCTGGCAGCTGGTCCCAAGGAAACTTTTGTTAATCATTCTTCAGGGGCAGCAGGCAAGCAATAACAAGGACTGCAAGCAGAACTTCCTATCTAACGCTGAGGCTTTCTCCCCTGCCTGACCCCAACCATCCCACGCCAGCAGCCTGGGAAGGTCCTGCCCCCTAAAGGGCCCTCTAGTTTCTGGTGTCTCCTCCACCTTCTCTGTTGATTTCCAAACAGAGAAGGTAGTTGTCAATGACACCTCGCTCCTTGGGTGTCCTCAGCTTCAGTCTTCCCCTCCACTCTCTCCCAGGGATGAAGCCCTGTGGCCCTCTGGGCTGCACCGCCCCCCTTGACTTAACTCTGGTATTAAGAGCTGGGTTTCTCAAACACTGTCTTGTCCCCCACGATCTGTTTTAAGGCACTTTTACATAGCCTGAGATTTGTGTTAAGCTGTGGCCACAAGTCAATTCAAAATGATAACATCAGCTGATGTCCTTTCTTTCTTCCCTCTCTGCCTCCCTTCCTTTTTTCATTCATTCATTTATTCATGGTAGTTGACTTTTAAGTTGTTTCCAGGTACTCTGTTAGATGACCCTGACAGCCAGCTTGGATAAACACTGCCTTGCTTCTTGATGTAGTTTGTTCTGTAGTAAATGGGGAAATTAGTGGTAGCAGCACAGCTCCCAAGGGAGTCAGAATATGTGGGGGTTGGGTGAAATGATAGGATTATGAGTTCATTTATATACACACACGTCACATGGTTTAGATTGAAACATTAAAGAACAAAGTTCCTACAGAGTCAACAAAGCAGCATCCTCGTTTGTACCTGGGACACATCTGGCATCCTTCATGAGGCAGCGCTATGGGAAAGAATGAGGACTTCGAAACTGGCCAGACCTCAAGTCCCAGTTTTACCATTTATGTGGCGATGTACCCATGGGGTGGTCTAAGCTTTTTGTGTTAAAACCTCATTTGTAAAATTGGGATAATAATAATTCTTGCCTCTTAGGGTTGTTGAAAGGATTAGATGAGATAATATCTGGCACATTACAAGGGACTCTATAAATGGTAGCATAGGACTCTATAAATGGTAGCTTTTGTTAGTCATTCTCTGAACAAATATTTGCTGCAGATCTAATGTTTACCAGATACTCTACTAGGTCCTGCAAGGGATACAGATGATCAAGACATGCCAGTCTGCCTTCTTTTTTTTTTTATGCAATTTTATTGAGATATATTCACATGCCATAGAGCTATTTTCTTTTAAGGAATTCTCTTTGTTGTAAAATTTCAGGAGGTAAAAAAGATGGCTTGAGAGACAGGAATAACTTGAAGAAAACTGGTGAAATATTTGAAAATTCATCTTCCCCATGGTCCCACCCTTTTAGATTCCCCACCTCTCAACCCTACCCAGCTTCTCTGAGCAATACTCTAGGCTCCAGAGAGAAGCCCCCTGCTTTGCTGAAACCCTCCCAGGGCCTGGTTCTCAGCAGTAGGGGAAAGAGCGGGTTTCAGAGTTTGCTCTTCTTGTGCCAGAAGCCGTGGAGCTAGTCCGGGTCCAGCCTTCTGCCTCAGGAACAGGGGAGATGCTGGTAGCTCTATGGTTACCAACAAGACAGGAGGCTATTTCTACTCCTGAGTCTTTGGGATAAGCTGGGGTAACCTAGTCTGGATCAGAGAGTCTTGGAGTCACCATCCAAATGGAGCTGGAAGGACAGTGAATGGTCATGCAGAGGGGTGTGTTCAGGGTGGGAAGGCAGTGAGCAGCCCCAGAGGCTGAAGTCCTAAGGGGTGAGGGTGAGGAGCATTAAAAAGGTATTCTAACTTTTAGCCTTAACTTTTATTTCATTCATTCATTCATCCACTAACAAATGTCTATTATTTCCTATTTTCCAGGCACTATGTTAGCAAACAAAGCATGGCAAGTGTGACCCAACGAACTGAAGGCACAGACTTAAAAACCAGATCTGCCTGGCATTGAATGTTGGCTCTTTTCAGTGCGGAGCACAGGGTGGAACTGATGCAATTACAACATAAATCACTTGCTGCAAATGATCTTTCCAGTGCAGCTGTGGGCTCCAGAGCCAGAGAGAGACAAGCAGAGGCTGGGGAGGGGAGAGAAGAGGAGGCGAGAGGGGCTGTCCACGACTGTACACAATTTAACTTCAGAGCATCAGGTTCTTCATTTGTAAAATTAGGAATCAACTACTTGTGAGCTAGCTACCCCAGGCAAGAGACAGTGATCCTCTCCCCATACAAATTTGCACACAGGTCACCCATGTATCATGGGTGTACATTCTCTCTCTCTCTCTCTCTCTCTCTCACACACACACACACACAGATACACATACATACACACTACCCAGGTCTCTGGAGCCAGAGGGGAGGCTCAGGCCCAGTCTCTGTCTGCTGTCTCCCACCAAGAATGGGTTCTAGGCTGTGCTCCAAGGGTGGGGCAGGGAAGCAGGGTTGGAGACAGCAGGGGTCAAAGCTCCTAAGATCTAGTCCCTAGACTGACAGGTAGGCAGACAGACATGGAAATGCCACACTGAAGCACATGTAATATAGACCATGTATATTTACAATGTTGTGCATAAACAGGACAACTCCTCGTGCTCTACCCCATTCCCTCCCCCTTTTGGTTATATGATTTTCTTCTTTTTCTAAGAACACCTGGCAGCAGTGCCTTATTCAGGGCTGGCTGGGGGCTCGGCCCACCACTTCTTAGAGTGCCTGCTTGTCCTCCTCCCTGTGGTGTCCTTCCCTCCCCATGTGCCCGGTTTCAGTGGTATTGCCCAGACTTGGAGCACATCCCTGGGACATGGTCCTCTGTGTGGTCTTAGCTCATTTGTAAGGTGTCAGGGCCATAGGGCGTCGGGTCAGGGAATGGGAACGGAGTAGAAACAGGAGCTGAGATTGGGGCTGGATGAGGGTGCTCAGCCTTCTGCTGAGAGCCATTCCTGAGTTTAAAGTTACTGTTCCGAGGGAAAAGTACAGTCTCCCCAGCCCCTCACATGGGCTCCATGGTGTGATGCTGCATCTGTATATTCTACACAAAGGTACTTGTCCTTTCCCGTTGAAAACTACATTTGACTTGGATTAAAACAATATAACTGTTTAAAAAAAAAAAAAAAACAGGAATCAAAATTCTTTTCTTACTGGGTTGTTGTAAAGATGGAAGTAAAGGGCTTGCCCCGGGGCTTGGCACATTATAGACAACTAGTAAACGTTATTAAATGAGGAACTTGAAATGAAGGTATAAGAGAAGGAGAGGACTAGAAAAGTGTCCAAAGACTAGGGGCTTAGAAGCCAACAAAGAATAGGGGCGTAGAAGGTGAGCTTGGGAGAGGATTCCAACAAGGAGATAGGCAGTGATTCTCCACCTAACCTTACATCATAAATTCCTATTTTAAAAATATAGATTCCGGGCCCCACCTCTGTGTTTGCCGCTCTTTGGGATCAATAGGATGTCTGATATTGAGTGTCATATTCTGACACTCCAGGACCTACCTGCAGAGGGGAACAGAGGGCAGAATATGTTGCATTTACATCATATATCAATGCAAAGTGCTCTGTCCAATGCAGCCATGGGTTCTGGAGCACCAGAGAGCCAGGCAGAGCAGAAAGGAGAAAGGAGAAGGGAGAGCAAACACACAGAGAGAGAAAGGGAAGCTTTCAGCTGGAGGCTGATAGAGTTCAGAAAATGAGGACCAGGTAAGCCCAGGCATCTAACTAGAATTCTAAATCATTTTAGAACTTGCAGTGTCATAGGTTTAAATCAGCTGTCTTATTTCTCCAGGAAAACAATAACCAGCTCCAGGTGGGTGGCAGGTACTACATCAGCCTGGGGGCCCGAGTGGGAGGGGAATCTGGAGTTCTAAGAAACCCAGACCAGTCAGGGAACTGATCATATGCTTTGGTTCCTTTCCTGCTGCAGGTATGTGGCACTTGGGTTCTTACGGTGACAGTGTGTGGGCTTTGGGGTCCCACTTCACGGTCCTAATCCCAGCTCTGGCACTTAGCTCAGTTCTTGGCACTTAGTAACTACTCATGGCACTTAGTAACTACTAGCCAGATGCTGGCTGTTATCTCTTCAGCTGATGACAGACCCTAGCTGAGAGGAAGAAGAATCGTTCTGCTACTCTCATCCCTTTCCCAAAGTCGATTCTGCCCAAGCCCCTTCCAGCTCAGAGTTGAACTACCTGTGTGAGAGTCTGATAAGCTAGAGTTCTGCTTTCATACATTCAATGCACATTTACTGAGTGCCCACAGTGGGCCATGATGGGGCCAGGGGGAGGGGGCATGTGAGGTGGCTCTCCACGACACCTGGCCCCATTCTGTGTTCTGTATTGCAGGTCATCTTCATGACCCCTGACCTCCCCTCTCCTAAGTGGCTGCTTTCCCTGACTGGAAGGTTTAGGGTTGCATCCCACACAGACAGGGCCGTGAGGGAAAGGTATTGCTCAGCCTCTTCTTTGCCCTATCAGTGTCAGCCACAACTTGTGTCTCTATTTACCCAACTGTCAAAAGGAGCAAGACCTTCATGGTTGTTCTCCTCGGCTCGGGGAGAGAGAGTTGATGGACATTTCGTGAAGGCCATGACCTGGGGGGTGGAGGGTTGCCGCAGTGCAAAACATAGTGCTGGCTGGGATAAGAATTGCTGGATGGGAATAGAGGCAACTTTACCAGATACATCTGAGAGAAGGCCAGTCATTTGGGGGCGCTCACTCTAATCTCCATAATTGGGGGGAAAAATTGCCTTTATTTATTGTCTATGTTCTAGAAACCTGCTAACATTAAAAAAAATTTTTTTTGGCATGGGCAGGCTCAGGGAATTGAACCCAGGTCTCTGGCATGGCAGGGGAGAATTCTGCCACTGCCACGAGTCACCATTGTACCACCCTAGATACAGGCTAATATTTTACAAGCAGTGATCTCAATTCTCACAATTCTTTGGGGCTGAAGCTATTTTTAGCTCTATTTCATAGACAAGGAGGGAGAGGCTCACAAAGGCTATGTGGCATGGCCAAGAATAGGCATCAAGTAATTGGCCAAGCCAAGCCTCAAACCCTGATCTGCCCTGACTCCAATACCATCATTTTAACTACTGCCTTATTGGGGCTTGTCTCTGCTTTAGGTATTCCTGCATTTCCCGGCAGGGTGTCTTCCAATCCAAGTGGTGATGGTAAGAGTGGGCAGACAAGTACCTCAGAATTCACAGGGAAGGGGAAGAAGTGAGATATATGAAGAGAACAGGAGGGCATAGCCGGGCAGCTCCCCCAGGGGTTTAGTGTGAAACCAAAAAATAGGTCTGTTAGCTCTTTCACTGTCTGTTGCTTCCCAATTATCCTGCTCAGGGATGGCAGGGCCTACCCCCTACTGGAAGCTCTCTTTGCTGGCTCCTATTCGTGTCAAAACCGAACTGCCCTCTGAGAGTCCCAGGGCTGACCCTGCCAGAGGTGGGAGGTTGTAGCTGAGCGCCATCTAGTGCTTGTTTGTTTTCTTGAACTTCCCTGAGCTCAGGGTTCCCACTCCCAGCCACACCTCAGGCCAGATTCCTTCCCTTCTGAGCCTTCAGCTGCATGCTTCGGTCACCTTGATAATGTGGTGGTTAATGGAACTTTAAACTCTGCATAAAGTGGAAACTTTTAGGTTCTGCATACTTTGTTCCTGTTCAGTTTTGCATCATTTCAGGCAAGGTAACTGGAAAACCTAGTGGTAGTAAAAGACTGGTTTGAGCCCACAACTATTAAATAGAAGAGTTGGGTTCAAAATCTCATCTGTAGGATTTCAATATTCATTCTCTTGGTCATGGCTTTGTGTTGACTCCATCCCCTCATTTCACAGATGGGAAGACAGAGTTCTCACAAGGGGAACCAATTCAGTGGATTGGACCCAACAGCCATGAAACAGGTATCCTGACCCCAAGCCCAGTTTCTATGCTGTCTTCCAACAGGGATGAATGCTGAGAAAAGTGTGAAAGCCAAGGTCAAAAAGACTTCTACATACCCCAGTCAGGATGGCAAAGTAGGAAGCTTCAGGACTCTCTCTCCCCACACAAGCTTTGAACAACCAGCAAGAACTGGCAGAAGCATCTTTCTCAAAGCCCCAGAAAATAGGTAGAGGATTACAGTAAAGGGGCGAGTGCCTAATTAAGAAAAAGGGATCTTGAAGGCAGTAGGATCATGAGAAACCCTGGCTGTACCTTCCCCCATGTATTACAAATGGGCTCCCACCAGTCCATTGCAGAACTGGTTGATGTTCCCAGTGCAGGTCCTTGGTCCTGATTCCAGATGGAGCATGGGTGTCTGGCTCAGTCTTTCTGGTGGTGGCTTAAGGACTAAAACAGGATACTCATGACAGGCTTGCCATCCCAGAACTTGCCTTGCACGTAGAAGGCAGATGAGAGAGGGGACATTTCTATACACGTAAATGGGGGAATTCCTAGCGTCATATGCACCTACCCAAGAAAAGATGCATGTATTGAAAGGATCAGGGAGGCCCCTAAGTTTTGGCCTGGACCTAGTCTCTAAACTCAGCATATGAATAAGCCCTAAAGGAGAGGATTTGCATAAGCCAATACTCAAAGACTGGGATAGGTATTTTCATTTTTTCCTTTTCTCTCTCTCTCCTTTTTTTTTTGCCCCTTGATATTCAAGGGAATTCAAGGGATATTCAAGCGGTCATAACACTATCTGAGTACAAGCCTAAGGAACAGATCTTCAAAGTCTACATTACAACAATACATTAAAATATCAAAATGTCCAGGTTTGGTCAAAAGATTACAAAACATACAGAAAAACAGGAAGCAGTGGACCAGGTGAAGGAGTAGATTCAAGCATTAGAAACTATGAGGTGGACTGGACCTGTAAAATACCAAAGACTTTTAAAGATGATCCTAAATATGCTCAAAGAGCTAAAGGAAAACATGGACAAAGAACCAAAGGAAATAAGGGAAACAATAGATGAACACAAAGAGAATATCAGTAGAGAGATGAAAATTTTGAAAAATAACCACACAGAGCCGAAAACCATAGTAACAGAAATGAAAATTCCCTAGATGTGTTCAGTAATAGATTGGAGATGATAGAAGAAAGAATCAGTGAACTTGAAAATAAGACAATTGAAACCATCCAGGCTGAGGAGTAGAAAAAAGAAAGAATGAAGAAAAGTGAAAACAAACTTAGAACCTGTAGGACACCATCAAGTGTTCAATTATATGCACTATTGTAATCCCAAAAGAAGAAAGAGAGAATGGGGCAGAGAAAAAACTCGAAGAAATAATCGCCAAAATTTTTTTCCAAGTTTAACAAAAGATACAAATGTACAGATACAAGATGCTCAGCAAACTCCAAATAGGATAAGCCCAAACAGCTCCACATGTTATGCATATCATAATCAAACTGTCAAACGCTAAACATGGAGAATTCTGAAGGCTGCAAGAGAGAAGCAGCAAGTCACATACACTAGAGTCTCAATAAGATTAAATGCCAATTTCTCATCAGAAACCATGGAAGAAAAGTGGCAATGGGATGACATATTTACAGTGCTTAAAGCAAAAAAATGCCACCTGAGAATTCTATATATTTTGTTTTCCAAAAATAAGGGAGAGATTAAGACATTCCCAGATAAACCAAAGCTGAGGGAGTTTGTCACCACTAGTTCTGCTCTACAAGAGATGCTAAAGAGAGTTCTGAGGTTTAAAGGTAAGGACACTACACAATAGATCAAAAACACTTGAAGAAATAAAAGTCTCTGGTGAGGGTAATGACATGGATAAATATAAATGCTAGTACTATTATATTTTTGGTTTTTAACTCCACTTTTTACTTCCTATAGGATCAAAAAGGCAAATGTATAAATTGTAATGATAAATAAATGGTTTGGGACTCATGTATAAATATGCAATTTGTGACAAGAACTACATGAAAGTGGGAGGATGGAGGGGTATAGGAACATAATTTGTATATATTATTAAAGTTAAATTGGTATTGAAGTAAATGAAATTATTTTAGGTTTAGAATGTTAAATTTTAGCCTCAAGGTAACTACAAAGAAAACATCAGAGAATATGCAAAAGGTCATTGAGACGGAAATTAGAGAGTACAGGTTGCCAGGGGTGGGGTGCAGGGGAAATGGGGAATGTATTATAGGGAGGAAGAAAGGCTCAGAAGGACATTATAGTGATATAGGAAAAAAATGGGATATAAATGTAAACTTTATATCAATGTTAAATTTCTTGAACCTGTCATTGTCCTTAAGGTGTTTACATAAATGAATATCCTTGTTCTTAGGAAATAGACATAGCAGTGTTAAGTGTACACGGAGCATGAAGTACACAACCTACACTCAGGTGTTCAGAAAATGGATTGATAAATAGGTAGATAGATAAATAGACAGTAGATGTATAGATAGATAGATGGATTGGTAGGTAGATAGATAGATGGAATAATATAGTAAATGTGGCCAGATATTAAAATTGGTGGTTCTTGTATCTGGGGTGATAGGGATATTGGGAGTTCTCTGTATGGGTTTATCTTATTTTGTAACTGTCCTGTAATTTTGAAAAAATATATATATTATTTTTCAAAGCTACCCCAAACAAATAGAATATAATTTTGAAAATAAATATATACATGAATATCTAGTAGAGAGGAGGGCCAAGATGGTGGTTTAGCAGGATGTGGATTTAATTCATCCTCCAGAGCAGCTAATAAATAGCCAGAAACAGTACAGAACAACTGCTGGGGCCACATCAGTGACCCAACACACAGTGTACCCCAGTCTGGACCAGCTGGACTGGCTGCGAGCCCCACCCCAGAACCGTGAGTTCCCCAAGCTGCTGGGGCCAGTGCCCTGCCCCTACAGGCTGCTTCCCAGAGGGGAAAGAAAGGGACTTTACCAGCAGCAGGGGCTGAGCACAACCAAACTCTAATTGTAGAATTAAATTCACAAATTCTGACTACTACTAATAGGCCCCCAGCTCAGCTAAAGCTCAAGTAAAAGCAGAGGTCACTGGTTTTTGCCCCAGCACAGAGACGGCAGGGCTGATGGAAAAAGAAAAAAAAAAAAAAGAGTTTTTTTTGGATTTGAAAAGGTCTGGGCCCTGGAGGAAAGGGGTGGGGGTGGGGCACATAGGACCTGGAGATACACAGAGCAACGTACCAACTTAAGCTCTTGATTGGCAAACCTGAGGAATGGGGGTCCTGCTCTGAAAAAAATTTTTCTCTTTCATTTTGGTGGCTGTTTCTATGACTTGACTGCCTTTGGATACAGCTGCAAGGCTTCTCAGGCTCCACTGCCCTAGGCATAGGTAGAATTAAGCTTGTTTGACTGTTTGTCTGGAGCCTGTGCCTTCCTGGGGAGAGGGGTGGGGCCCAGCTCAGGTGGGAACCCCTCCCTCAAGGAGTTCAGACTCCAGGGTCTGGAAAAGTGAAGCAATTAAAACCAGCCTACAACCTCTCCTCTGTCTCCATCACACCCCCAGCAGGGAGAGGATGCTGAACTTAAAGGTACCGCATCACCTTATGCTGGTGGGACCTGCAGGGAGACAAGCACCACATACTGGGCAGGATAGGAAAAACAGAGCCCAGAGGCTTCATAGGAAAATCTTTCAACCTGCTGGGTCTCACTCTCAGGGAAAACTGATGTAGGTGACTCTTTCCTCCTGACAGGAGGCCAGTTTGATCTGGGAAAATCTGGCTGGGGTCTATAATACCTAAGTAGACCCTCCTAAGGGGGAAAAAAAGGCACCATACAGGCAGAGCAAGAAAAAAGAAACAAGAACTGAAAAATTCTGATCTGTTAAACAAAACCTAAGCTAGCGGTCCAGAAAAAGCTGAACTGAGTGTCAAAGAACAGATGGACAACAAAGTCATCCAGCAAGAAAACCCTAGGTAAAAAAAAGTGAAAACAATCTCCAGAATAAACTAAGTAAGGTCATTAAATGCCTAGATGCCAGCAAAAAATAATAAATCATACTAGGAAAATTGAAGATATGGCCCAGTCAAAGGAACAAACCAACGATTCAAATGACATACAGGAGTTAAAACAATTAATTCAGAATGTTCGAACAGTTATGGAAAACCTCATTAAAAATCAAATCAGTGAATTGAGGGTGGGTATAAAGAAGGCAAGGAATAAACAAAAAGAAGAAATCAAAAGTCTGAAAAAACAAATCACAGAACTTATGGGAATGAAAGGCACAGTAGAAGAGATGAAAAAAACAATGGAAACCTACAATGTCAGATTTCAAGAGGCAGAAGATAGAATTAGTGAACTAGAGGATGGGACATCTGAAATCCGACAAGCAAAAGAAAATATAGGGAAAAGAATGGAAAAATATGAGCAGGGACTCAGGGAATTGAATGACAACGAGAAGCACATGAATATATATGTTGTGGGTGTCCCAGAAGGAGAAGAGAAGGGAAAAGGAGGAGAAAAACTAATGGAGGAAATTATCACTGAAAATTTCCCTATTCTTATGAAAGAATTAAAATTACAGATCCAAGAAGTGCAGCATACCCCAAGCAGAATAGATCCAAAGAGACGTACTCCAAGACACTACTAATAAGAATGTCAGATGTCATAGAGAAAGAGCGAATCTTGAAAGCAGCAAGAGAAAAGCAATCCATCACATACAAGGGAAGCCCAATAAGACTATGCGTAGATTTCTCAGCAGAAACCATGGCGGCAAGAAGACAGAGGGATGATATATTTAAATTATTAAAAGAGAAAAACTGCCAACCAAGAATTCTATATCCAGCAAAATTGTCTTTCAAAAATGAAGGAGAAATTAAAACATTTTCAGGCAAAAAATGACTGAGAGAATTTGTGACCAAGAAACTGGCTCTGCAAGAAATACTAAAGGGAGCACTAGAAACAGATAGGAAAAGACAGGAGAGAGAGGTGTGGAGAAGAGTGTAGAAATGAAGACTATCAGCAAAGGTAAAAAGAAGGAAAATTAGATATGACATATAAAATCCAAAAGGCTAAATGGTAGAAGAAAGTACTACCCACACAGTAATAACACTAAATGTTAATGGATTAAACTCCCCAATTAAAAGACATAGGCTGGCAGAATGGATTAAAAAACAGGACCCATCTATATGCTGTCTATAGGAAACGCATCTTAGACCCAAGGATAAGCACAGGTTGAAAGTGAAAGGTTGGGAAAAGATATTTCATGCAAATAACAATCAGAAAAGAGCAGGAGTAGCTAAACTAATATCCTACAAATTAGACTTCAAATGTAAAACAGTTAAAAGAGACAAAGAAGGACACTATGTATTAATAAAAGGAACAATTCAACAAGAAGACATAACAATCATAAATATTTGTGCACCAAACCAGAATGCTCTAAAATACATGAGACAAACACTGAAAACACTGAAAAGAGAAATAGACAGTCTACCATAATAGTTGGAGAATTCAATTTCCCACTCTCATCAATGGACAGAACATCTAGACATCTGATCAATAAAGAAACAGAGAATCTAAATAATACAATGAATGAGCTAGACTTAACAGACATTTATAGAACATTACACCCCACAACAGCAGGATATACCTTTTTCTCAAGTGCTCATGGATCATTCTCAAGGATAGACCATATACTGGGTCAGAAAGCAAGTCTCAATAAATTTTAAAAGGTTGAAATCATATATACAGAGAGAGACTAAAGTGAAGTAGGAAAAGATAGAAAGAATGTTCTTTGCCTTATACCTGGCTCCAGGCAATGTGGACCTCCTCCTTGGCGCAGGATGTCAGGCAGCTGGGCCACAGCATCACCTTGGTACGTTCTGGGCATCTTACCTAGCTGTATTACCTGGAAAGAGGACAGAAACAGACTTCTCTACACAAAGTCCAAGTTGTGGAGCAAGGAGCATCTTTGCTTTCCACAGATGAAATGATGGGACATGGAGCCAGAACCAGACTGCTTGGCTTGCAGCACGAAAAGAATCCATGTATTGGGAGCTTTGCTCATGTCTAAGTGAGTTTTGGAGTTATCACAGAGGTGATATGAGCAAGGAACCTTTCCAAAAAGCAATTTGTGCATATCCTGATTCTGAACTTCTTGGTCTAAGCCCAGAATAACAGTCTGTTTTCCTTTACAACATGAGCTCAAAAGCTTGAAGACTTGAATTGGTCCCATCCAAAGGAAAAAATGATAGATAGGACTCAGACTTAAGAAGGGAGGTCAGCAAAAGGTAGATAGGACTCAGACTTAAGAAGGGAGGTCAGCAAAAGGGCAAAGCAGGTAGATTCCTGGGATTAGAAATCAGCAGGCATTGCTCTGGGGGTGAGGCATGACTGCTGCTCCTTCCAAACATTGCATGTGGTCCCATTGACCATCGGGGAAACTTTCATATGGCTTTTGGAGTAGCCTGATCCTGAGAGCAGGAATTTCTTGGGAATAGGCAATTATGTTTGTCCATGAACAAAAGAACAAAAGATATTCTTGGGAAGAACATGGTTCTTTTGGGAAACAAAATTTTCGCATTAAAAATAAATCCATTAGAATATTAAGGATAAAAGTTTCCCTAAATAGTGTACATTATGTTGGAAGTTATTATATATGTGGTGATCACTAAAAACTTTCTCACAACACCTCTTAGGAAAAGGATAAGGAGACCTTAAAAGGACTGTATTATGACATCCAGGGATAAAAGTGTTCCTGGTAGCATGAGAGATGACTCCCAGGGATGAGCCTGGCCCTGGCACTGTGGGACCAACAATGCCATCCTGACCAAAAGCGGAAATAGAAGTGTAAGAAAAATAAGGCATCAGTGGCTAAGTGAGTTCGAATAGAGTTGAGAAGCTACTCTGGAGGTCACTTTTACTCAAGCTTCAGTTAGACATTGCTACCTATCATAACTTGCCAAACCCCAACCAAACCATTCCTGCCAATCCTAAAGAATACCTAAGGTATTATATAAGATGCTACAGAAGTTCCATGCACTAGAGTTACTTTCCAGAAGCCTACAACCTCCAGATGGGTTATTATTGACAGCCCCTTTCAACATGAAAAAGCTAGAATCTGTTCTAACTAATTATTGCAATGTACTTTGAAATTTATTGCTTTTTTGCATATGTTATTTTTTACAAAAAAGAGGAGGAGTATAACAGAGAAGATAGGATTTAACAAATGAGTATGGCTGCTGAATTATTATTTTGATATTTATTTGGGTCTCCAGTGTCTTGAAGCAGCTAGAAGAAAAAAATGAAAAATCATGGAACTGCAACCCATAACAAACTTAAAATCTGTTCTATAACTACTTGTTAAAATGTACTTGGAAGTTTATTTTTGTATATATGTTATATTTCACAATTTTAAAAAGTTTAAAAAAGAGAGAGAGGGAAAAAAATAATGCAGGTGGAGATTTACACAATTATAGATATACTTTTTTATTTTGCAGGGGGGAAGTGCATGTACCAGGAATCGAACCCAGGTCTCCCACATGGCAGGTGAGAATTCTACCACTGAACTACCCTTGCACCCCTATAGATGTACTTTTATGTGTGTTGGTTCTACTTCAATAAAAACTTTCCTAAAATATTAAGAAATAAAAAATTATATGGCAAAAAAGAATTGTATTGCTCAATTATATTATATTGAGCAATAGTTATATTAGCAATAATATAATAGTTATATTAGCAATAATAGCAAAATAAAAGGTAAAGAAGGATACAATCTAAATGTCCATCATTTGGGAATTAGTAAATAAATCATGATTATAATTTTGATTCCTCTAGAAAATAAAACACTAGGAAGTCATTAAAATGTATGATGAAGACTTATATTTATTAACAGGGAAAAATGTTCATTACTTAATATTGAGTGAAACACCCTCCAGAACAGTATGTATAATATGATATATTTTATATAAAACCGCATATATATGACTGTATGGATTTATCGCTATATAAAGATATGTAGAATATTTTCCCCAAACATTGACAGTGATTATATTTGGGTGTAGAAATTTGGTGTAATGTTTTTAGTTTCTGCTGTGTTGTTTTCTACAGTATGTGAACATCTTACAATGAGTATGAATCATTTTTCTAACAAAGCTATTTAAATGTTTTAAAGTATTGATCTCATCAATATAGTAGAAAGCTAAAATTCAGGGAAGTTGACAACTAAATAAAACCACAACCTGCCAGTCAAAGGGCCAGGGTTTGCTCTCATAACCTCCCATCCCACATAACGTCCCTCAAGGTGAATGTCAATGCCTTTGAGTCACTGCCTTCAACTGGCCAATACTGGGGCGAGATACACTGACAAGTAGGAGTCTTGAGGGGACAGGGTTGGGGATCAATGTTCAAATCAGAGGGGACTTACATGCTTTTGATAGTTCCTGGATCCCTGTTACCGCTTCAAAGCAATTAAGCTATGACCACAACAGCACTACTGGATTTCTATTATGCAGCTTGTTCTTTCCTGTGGTCTGGCAGCTGTCCAGGTCTTGAGGGAGCAACACAAGTCTGGGGGTAGAGTTAAGTTGTGCCTACTTCTAATCCAAGCCTGTTGTGGGTTGAATTGTGTCCCCCCAAAGATATGTTGAAATCCTAATCCCCATTACCTGTGAATGTGACCTTATTTGGAAAGAAGGTCTTCGCAGATGGAATCAAATTAATATATGATCATCTTGGATTCGGGTGGACCCTAAATCCAATGACTAGTGCCTTTATAAGAGAAGGAGAGGGAGACACACAGGGAATAAGGCCATGTAACAACAGAGCAGAGATTAGAGTGATGCAGCTCTAAAACAAGGAACATCAAAGGCTGCCGAGAACCACCAGAAGCTAAGAAGAGGCAGGGAAGGGTTGCTCTCTAGAGCCTTCATAGGGATCATGGCCCTGCGGACTTCTACCCTTCAGAATTGTGACAGAATAAATTTCTGTGGTTTTAAGCCACTATGTTTGTGATATTTTATTACAGCAGCCCTAGGAAACTAATGCAACTATTTCATATCTTGCAAGGAAAATGATGTATTCAGCCATTTTCCCCACTTGAGGAAAGAAGGAATTTGAAGCTAGTTGGATGCAGTCCAGAGGCCTCACTGCATGAGGTTCCAGGGAGGAGCAGTATAGCAAATGATTTCTGAGTCTATTCCTTCCCTCTACCCCTCCGCGCTACTCTACACGCACCCATGTTGGTCTGTATTCCTTCACTTCAGCAGCAGAGCCCCACAAACCTGTACATTCTTAGATCTCCAGGGCATCATTCAACTCTATTCAGCCAGGTGAAAAAGTAGCAGTCAGGACAGGTTCCAGTGTCTTCCTAGAAGAAGACTTTAGATTTAAATGATAAAAGCTCAAGGATATGATATAGGCGTAATCTCCCATCACACAATTGCAGGACACTTAGAGGGTGTACTGGCTTGAATCTGTTATGTACCCCTGAAAAGCCATGTTCTTTTAATTCAATTTTGTGGGTGCAGACATAGTGTTGGGACCTTTTGATTAGATTATTTCCATGGAGTTGTGAACCACCCAATTCAAAATGGGTCTTACTTATTTCCTGAGCCCTTTATGAGAGAGAGCCAGAAACTTTAAAAGAGAGGAAAACAACTGAGGAGAAGCCAGAAAGAACCACAAGAGCTGAGAGAGCCATTTAGAAACCAATCCAGAAGAGAAGGACCAGTAGATGTTGCCATGTGCCTTCCCATGTGACAGGGGAACCCCGAACATGATCGGCCTTCCTTGAGTGAAGTCTTAGTTTGGACATTTTCATGGCCTTGGAAGTGTAAATTTGTAACCTAATAAGTCCCCTTTGTAAAAGCCATTTTTGGTATATTGCATTCTGGCACCATTAGCAAACTGAACAGGGTCAAGAAGAGGCCTCTTCTGGCATATATGAAAAACTCATAGCCAGCATCATATTCAATGGTGAGAGACTGAAAGTTTTCCCCTTAAGATTGGAAACGTGACAAGGATGCCCTCTATCATCACTATTATTCAACGCTATTGAATATAGAAGCTCTATAGCTAGAGCTCTAGTACAGGCAGGAAGAAGAAATAAAATGCATCTGAATTGGAAAGGAAGAATTAAAACTTTCATTATTTGCAGATGACCTGGAACTATATTTGGAAAATCCTGAGAAATCTCCAACAAAGCTACTTGAGCTAATAAACAAATTCAGCAAGGTGGTGGGATATAAAATTAATGTGCAAAAAATCAGTCATGTTTTTATACACAAGCAATGACCTAACTGAGGAGTCAACTAAGGAAAAAATTTCATTCAAAAGAACATCTAAAAAAATCAAGTATCTAAGCATGAACTTAACCAGGGATGTAAAGGACCTGCACACAGAAAATTATATAACATTGCTAAAAGAAATCAAAGAAGATATAAATAGGTGGAAAAATATTCCCTGCTCATGGATAGGAAGGTTAAATGTAGTTAAGATGTCAGGTCTACCCAAACTAATCTACAGATTCAATGCAGTGTCAACCAAAATTCCAACAACCTACTTTGAAGACTTGGAAATACCAAATTCATCTGGTCAGAACACAGGGGTAAGGAAGATACTGTCTATATTTTAGAACCACACCTACTCTTTTAGAACAAAGGAAGAAGGGTTTATTTCGTCCAGAACCTAAATTTTCTGTAGCACATAATCTAACTCAACCTCTTTGAATAGCTTATTTGAACAATTGAAACACAGGGAGCCCAGAATAAGAATGAGGGCCTTTAATCCTGTATAGCTTAATGTAATGCCTGGGTACATCCTAGAATATATTAAACAGATAATCAGAAAGTATTGGCAAAGTCCCTTGAGGGATCGGAGAAAAAATATGGACTATTAAACTTTACCATCAGGGAAATCCTTAAAATTGTCAAACATTAGGAACACCCAAATTAATAGGCAAAGTCCTTGATATTGAGCCTTACTCTTGTGAAGCTTATCTATGCAGCAGAGAAGCTTAGCCTACCTGTAGGTATGCCTAAAAGTGACTTCCAGAGGACCTCTTTTGTTGCTCAAATGTGGCCTCACTCTCTCCAAGCCCAAGTCTGCAAGTGAAACTATTACCCTCCCCATTATGTGGGACATGACCTCCAGGGTTGAAAGTCTCCCTGGCGGCATGGAAGATGACTCCTAGGAATGAGTATGGCCCTAGCATTGTGGGATCAACCATGCCATCCTGACCAAAAGGGGGAAAAGAAGTGTAACTAATACAGTATCAGTGGCTGAGAGAGTTCAAATAGAGTCGAGAGGCTACTCTGGAGGTCACTCTTATGCCAGCTGTAGTTAGACATTGCTACCTATCATAACTTGCCAACCCCCAACCAAAACCATTCCAGCCAATCCTAAGAACACTTAGGGCAATATATAAGATTCTACAAAGGTTCCACGCACTAGGGTAACTTTCCAGAAACCTGCAACCTCCACATGGGTCCCTGGACCAGATAAGTCCTAAAATGCAGAGGGCCCAGCCTCTCCAGAACATAAGCTAGTTCCTTCTCCCTATCCCATATTATTGACAGCCCCTTCTGACATGAAAAAGTTAGAATGGCCAGAGCCCAATACCCCTAAAGAGTGGGATAGAAAGATCAAAGGTGATGGTGGAGTTATACAGAGAAGGTAGGGTTTAATAAATGAATATGATTGCTGAATCATTAAATTGTGTTTCTTTTAGTCTCCAGTATCTTGGAGCAGCTAGAAGTAAAAACCTAAATTGTGGAATTGTAATCCATACTAAGCTCTGAAATCTGCTTTACAATTAATTGTTGTACTGTGCTTTGAAATTTATTGCTTTTTTGTTCATATGTTATTTTTCACAAAAAAGAAAAAATGTCTTTTGTTATGATAAATGCACAGCTATATGATGTTATTGTGAATCATTGATTGTATACTTTGGATGATTACAGGCTATGTGAATATATAATATATATCAATAAAAAATATTTTTCAATTAAAAAGAAAAAAAAAGAAGAAGCCCCTTCTGAGCCACTCTGAACACAGACATATTACTTCCAGAGCTAAGACCTCATCTCTTCTGTGTTCTTCATTGAAAAGCCCACTATTCTTTCCTGCCTGACCCTAGATCCCTCTACTGTATTTCCTGAGGACATCACGGTGCAATAGGCCTGGCATTGCTGTCCATGCTAGGGAAAAATTCCACTGAATATGGCATTCCCAAATCTGAATCTTTGCTAAAGGATGTAAGAGAAAGCAGACCTGGACCTAAGCCGTTGTTAAGGAAAAGGGGCAAAGAACTTTGACAGAATGAAGTCTGTAAAATTGCAAATGCTGGTCAATTTGGAGGCAAAGCCACAGTTTACTTGACAAATTAAAGAGTGGTAGAGATAAAACCTGCCCTTGGAAACAGTCTGTTCTAGTTTGCTAGCTGCCAGAATGCAATATACCAGAAACGGAATGGCTTTTTAAAAAGGGAATTTAACAAGTTGCTAGTTTACAGTTCTAAGGCCGAGAAAATGTCCCAATTAAAAGTCCATAGAAATGTCCAATCAAAGGCATCCAGGGAAAGATACCTTGGTTCAAGAAGGCCGATGAAGTTCAGGGTTTCTCTCTCAAGTGAGAAGACACATGGCGAACACCGTCAGGGTTTCTCTCTCGTCTGGAAGGGCACATGGCGAACACGGCGTCATCTGCTAACTTTCTCTCCTGGCTTCCTGTTTCATGAACCTCCCCAGGAAGCATTTTCCTTCTTCATCTCCAAAGGTCACTGGCCTGTGGGCTCTCTGCTCCTCGTGGCTATGTCGTTCTTCTCTGTTCTCTCTGAATCTCTCTCATTCTCCAAAATGTTTCCTCTTTTATAGGATTCCAGTAAACTAATCAAGACCTACCCAAATGGATGGAGACATATCTCCCCTAATCCAGTTTAACAGCTACTCTTGATTGGGTTACATCTCCAGGGAAATGACCTAATTACATACAGTATTGAATAGGGATTGTTCTGCCTCTACAAAATGGGATTTTGATGAAAACATGACTTTTCTAGGGTCCATACATCCTTTCAAACCAGCACACAGCCCTGTGGTAGAACACAAATAATCACAGACCTTCCATCATGCAGGAGGTGGAAATGTAAAGCAGTCACCTGGAGCACAGGGTAATGCTTTGCCTTGGACCATCTTCTATCGTTCTCATATCTTATGAGATATGCATAGTCTCAAATCCTTGTCACCTCTATGACCCTAATCCTTAGCATGGTATAGTAATAGTTGCTCAATTGAATAACTGGTTCCTTGAAGTCAAGACCCTAGTCCCCAAAACAGCACAGTGGCAGACAAGAGAGACACTGAACATATATTTATTAATTAATTAGCATCTGAGACTAGGAGGTCCTCCTTAACTGAACTAATTCCCCAGACAAGATAAGGGTCCCTAGAATCAGCAATTCCTCTGCCTTAAGCAGTCTTTCCTGAAGGTGGCAGAGTTCTCCTCCAAGGCCAAGAATAAGGAGGGTAAAGAGTAGAGAGAGATTTTATCCTGCCTCCTGTGATGCAATCCTGGACCTAAGCTATAGGCAAGGAAAAGGGTGTTCTCTACCCTGTCCCCAAACTGGCTGCCTCTCACCCAGTTGCCATGGGAGAAACTTTTTGACTCTGAGACTGTATCTACAGAAAGTCTTCTCCACTCCAACTCATCCTACAACCTAGTAAGGCCAAGCGATAGGACTTGGATGAGATGTTCAGATACAAATTCTTAACTTACTGCTGTTGTCAAGTCCCAAGATATAGTTTCTGCAGTCACCGCATCTGGTGGAAACTTCTCTTTGAACTGATATGGTGAGGTGGGGACAGACACATTGCATCCCCCAGGGTGGAATGGTTTAGATAGCAGCATAAAAGCTTTTAGTTGCAAAGCCTTCTTATAACCAGCCTTGCATTAACAATACCCTTTTGTCTGTCTTCAGACCAAACTCCTTGCATACTGACGAAGGGGAGGTGGCCAGATTGGAGTTTAGTTTCTAATCTCCAGGACAGAAATTCTTTTAAATTTGCCAAGAACCTGGGCTGACGGCTGAGCCAGAAATTAGAGCAGGCAGGGCAGGGAGAGGGGGGTGGGAGTGTCGCTCCTAGACTCCCAAGTTTTATAATCATCTCTGACCCCCAAAAGATTCACAGATAACCCCATCCTAAGAAGTATGAAATGAGTACTTTCAATTTGTGCTCATATTTTCACTTTGATTTCTTTTAGCATTGGCTCCCCCCACCTTAATTTACTGCTAGTCTTATGAACCTGCACTAATTTTCAGAGCTGTCTTAATGTACACACATTAATGTCTTAATGCCTTATAGATGAAGCCACATTATCATAGAATCTTGACTTCTTCATTTTCAGGCTCAAGGTGTTCATAAGTACTGCATAGCCCTTATCCATTACATTTTCTTTTTGGTGATTGCAAAAAAAGAGAGAGGACATGATTTTTAAATATCCCCAAAGCAGGAAGACACACATTATTCTGAGAGCTCTGTGAAAGTACATATCCCTTTCCCACATGGACATAGGATAACAAGCCTGACAAACTTGTAGTCAACTTGACAGTTTCCTGGGGCCAAGTGCCTCTCCCTCATTTAATACCCCTTTCCACCCAGCTGCGGCATATTATAAACACCCAGGGACATCTTTAATAATTTTTGCACTTGTTTCCCCTATCACAATTCACCCCTTCCTAAGTATAGCTCATAGCCCAGCAAAGTCCACAAAAAGTCTTGCAGTCTCCAGCTCTGTACCTTCCCTATTCAGAGAAATGATATTATTTAGCAATCTATGTCTCCTTGACCCAGTACCTCCTGGTGCTTTCTGAAGGCTTACCTCTATCTCTCTTCACCTTTTCTCATAGGCTAAAAACTTATAGGGACACTGAGTCAAGTATAAATTCCCTGTGCTGTTTGCTTACTCAATGCAATAGACATTTGCTGTTTGGGGCCTGCTTAGCAGCCTTCCCCTTCCTTTTGGTACCAGCACCTTGGTCTCCCTCTGCCTGCTTTCCCCTCGCTTGTGATCAGTGGTACTGGTATGGCTGTGCATCAGGGAGTCCAGCCAGACCCTTCCCTGGTCAAAGGGTGGGTGCGTGGCTCAACTCGGCAAATCTGACTTTTATACTTGAGCAGAAGTGATAGAAAGATTGAAGTGATGTTGTTCTGGGAGCAGAGTCCCAAGGAAACTTTCAATTACTTCCCATTACCTGGCTTCCCACGGTGCTGCTTCTAGCCTCTTCGAGCTTGTTTTGCCAGCATTCTCTTAAAATATGTGAGCCACCTGATCATATACCCGCCCAATGATTCCTTTTAGATTTCAGATAGCTAAAGTCAGTTTCTGTTGCTTGCAACCAAAGAATCCTAATGATACGGATTTATACCCCTTTCCTTCCTATTTAAAAAGAGAGTCATTAGAAGGAGACTCCCCCGTTTTCAAACTCCAGCATATTACCTCGACCTTCTCTCTGACTGCCATGACCACACGCATGCACCCCTATCCCTTTCGCCCAGTTCTCTCAAACCCAGCTTGTTTTCCTGTAAAGCAGGTCCAAATAATTCCAAACTCAATATTGCATTTGATTTCAATGTCTCCTCTGCTTCCACCTCACTTCTTTCTTTCTCATCACAGCATCCGAGACAAACTGCACTATCCGTGGCCTCCGACGCCCATGCTGCGTCTCCCTCCGGGAGCCTTCCTGATCTGGTTAAGGGCCAAGTCCCCCCACTGAAATCACCCTCTTCTGCCACATCTTTCCTGACTTGTGGTCAGAGGGCAAGCCCCAGTGAACCAATTTGCTCTAATAAGCATAAAGAAATCTTTTAAAAGTCATCAAGAAAATTATTTATGGTGGTCAAAAGCAACCCTTTCATGGATGATTTGTCTTGGAGGAAGGGCAGAAAAGTTCTTCCTTATCTTTAAAAAATATATATACAGGATTTTAACATGTGCGATGCACTTCAGAGACTAAAAAGATATTTGAAAGCGTCTCCTTTTCATTGCCTGGTGGTAGAAGGGAGATGTAAAGAGAACTAACATTAACTTTCTACTGTGTCAGGGACTTGGCATGACAGCGCTGAAGTGCTGCCAGTTGTTCACTATTTCCTACATACCTGGCATTATGCTAAGCACTTTACATGCAGCGTCTCATTTATTCTTATATCAACCTTGGGGGGGAGGGGTAGGTATTATTGCCCTTTCTGTTTTGCAGATGAGGAAATAGGCTCAGAAAGCTTAAGCAAACTGCTTGAAGAAATCAGGTAGGATGTGGAGATTGAACTCAAACCTAGGTCTGCTTGTGGGTTGCTCTATCTGCTTTGATAAGACAAGAAGGCAAGGCAAGAGCTGGAATCCTTTGGTGTGCATCGGAGCAGTGTTTTATCCCACAGCGTCTCCACCTGGAATCTGTACTTGAAACACTAGAACCACTGCTACCGTGGCTACCTTCACGCAGGGTCACCCTCCTCACCCATTCTCACAGCATCACGAGCATGTCTCGGTGTTCTTTGGAGGAAAAGCCTGGGGACCCACTCATTGCTGCAGATGCTATTTTTAGGTCTGCATCTGCAGCAGACTGCTTTGCCCTGTGTACACCTGATCTTTTTTGACATCTTGTTGATGCAGATGGAAAGGCCCCTGGATGGAATGCCAGAAGACTTGAATTTGAACTTCATTTTGCCTTTACTAGCAAAATAATCATGACTAAACAATACAACGTCTCTGAGCTTTGATTTCCTCATTTATAAAAAGGGGTAAAAATAGCTGCCTTGCCCAGAGAGAAAAGGTATGCTAACTGTAAGGCACTACATAAATCCTAAAAATATTTTTATTAGAACAGTTGTAGATTTATGAAACATCATGCAGGAAGTACAAAGACTATATACATTTTTGTTAGGACAAATTTAATTTAAGAATGAATAAAACCAGGCTCCCAGACCATGAAGTTAAAGTCTATAGGCGAGCTGGATAAAATAGGACCTGTTGATGTCAACCTTGTGTCTTAGATCCTAATTCTTCCTTCTTTCTAGGTCTGCTACTGGCAACTTGGCTTCAATATTACAGCTTACAGCTTCCCTTCTCCCCTAGTAGGATTTTGATTTATGAGCATATAGGCCAGAATCCTCAAATCGGGTTTGAGGACTGTGTACCCAGAGATCTTTGTTCTTGATCTATGACGATTGCCTTGATTCATCCTTAAGGGACAAAGTTTCCATAGTAGGGCTGCTGCCCTGCTGCTGGCCTGGGGACCGTGGAACTCTCAAGGACACAGTTCTGTCACCACAGAACTAGCAGCTACAAATGATGCAGGCCACCTTACTCTGTGTACAGTTGAGGAAAATGAGATGGGGGTGGGAGTGGCAGAGCTGGGTTGAGAATTCAGCCAGGGTTGCATTATAATTTTCCACTTATGCCTTGGTGGATCCCTTTCTCCATTAAAAACAAACAAACAGATATGATATTTTACTACTCTGTTGGTATAAGGACAGATATATTAATAGTATACACGGAAACATTTTCTGAAAGTTTATTTTTTCCTCTCTGACTTTAAGAGAAATTAAAACATTTTTGGCGGGCCCATAATAGTATCATGAGTCCTAAGTGGAAAAGTTGGCCCTGAGTTCAGCTCTCCTGCTTTCTGAGTCGTTATGCTCTCCTCTGCGCAATGCTGCCTCTCACAGCCAAGCCAACTGCCAGCCACAGATGAAGAAAGAAAGCAGAACTGAGCCCCTGTAGCAAGGGGAGCAGGGAACGTCCCTCTCCCTCAGGTGGGCTTTGCTGCAGGCTAGCTAAAGCCACTTCTCACCAAAGTGTCCCTGAGAGGGGGCTGTCGGCTGGCTCTCTGACAGCATCCTAGGGACAGCCCATTGCCTGCTGCCTGCAGCCTTCTCCTCCTCCCTTCCCCAACTCTCCCTGCCACCTACCCCTACCCCACCCCCTTTGGCTTAGCGGAAAAGTTTCCTGTTATTGAAAGCCTACTGTGTACTGGGTACGTTAGATGCATTATGTCGTTGGGTCTTCACATTATACGTGTAAGTAGGTGACATTATCTCCATTTTACAGGGGAGGAAATGGAAACTCAAGGAAGGCCAAGGGCTCCTGCTCCTGACACCAACATGGCTGTGTACTTCCTCTACCTCAGAGGAACCCAGCGTCACTCCCTCTGCTCCGGTCTGAACCCCAGAACTTTCCTTCTGAGAAGAATAGCTTGACCATGCAGATGGGCTGAGGAACTCCTTGTTTTCATTTTCCACCCCCAGTTTGGGATGCATCTTTGTTGATCTTTGAATATTCTTTCCAGGGACACAGGAGGTTGGTGGGAAGACCTGTGCCCCCATCAGGCAATTAGAGGAAGATGGAGTGTTCAGATTGAATTGAAAGCAACCCTGCTTATCTCTGAGTGGGGTGAGGTCAGCTGGATGAACCTCAGGTTCCTTTTCTTAGGAGGCCCCATGCTGCTTGGGACCTCTAAAAACTTAGTCATGTGATGTGTTATAAAATGGGGAGAGGGCTTCAGTCTTTCTTGTCATCTCTCCTCCTACCTTTCCCTCTCTCTTCAGGTTGGGAAACAGCGATCTGATCCCTCAGACCAGGACCAGGCACACCTAGAGTCTGTGGCTGTTAGAAAAGGGTGCCCCCTTGGGATAGATTATTTACGAAAGGACTCACTCAGGGGGCCTATAAATTGAAAAGATGTCCTTTCCTCTTGACTGAGGCACCTGGTGCCAGGGCTGGGTATGGAGGCTGGATTTCACTCCCACTCCGTGCTCAGCCTTTGCGCTGGGCCTGGAGGAGCCGCCGTCTCAAGCAAGGGGCTCTCTGCCAACAGCTCCCCATATTCCATATCCCAGAATCTTCAGGCTTTCTGGATGACACCCATTATTTAACACCGCCCGATAGAAAAATCTAGATTGACCTCGAAAAGAAGGTCTTTTGTTTAATCTTTGCGTTCTAAACCAAGATGGTGGGGCTTGGAAGGTCAGGCCTTGCCTCAGGGAAATTTGTTAACTCCCCTAGGCCTCAGTTTCTCTAAGATCTCTAGGATATGGGGACAATTAGAAACGCCTTTGCGTGCCCGCTTCAATAAATGGACTGCACGGCCGCAATGCTGGCACATAGCAGGTCTTCAACACCATGTGGCCCCTGGCTCTGAGGAAGCCCATGCCTCTAGGATCCCCACAGCGGGTGTTGTACACGCGGTTCCCACAACGCTTACAAACTAGAGAGGTGTCTAGAGAGGTGGCTGTCCGGGCTAGTCCTCTCCGCCGGGCTCCTGCGGACACTTCAAACGCAGGCGGGAAGCGGGCGGGGGGCAGGCGGAGAGGGCCGAGGGGGTCCAGCACCTGCGTGGCGGCCGCAGCCGGAGGCGCGCTTCCAGGAGCCGGGGGCGGGGCCGATCCCCGGGCTGCGGGAGGCGGCGGGACAGCGGGCCGGATGAGCTAGCGGGCGAGCAAGGAGTTAAGCCGGGCCAGGGCCAGAGCGCCTGTCAGACGCGAGCATGTGCAGTTTGCACCGCATCCGTACTATGGGTGAGTGCCGCCGCCGCCGCCGCCGGGGGCTCGGTTCCGCCCGGGCAGCGGCGGCTGCAGCCCCCAGGCCGCCCGGCCACCGCGGCGGGCGCCGCCACTCAATGCGGGACTAGGCGCGGCGCGGAAGGGCCAGGCGGCGCGGGGGAGGCCCGGCCGGCAACTCCGCGCGGGGGGAGCCCGAGCGCCGGGGCGTGGGGGCGGGGAGCAGGCGGCGCAGGAGAGCGCCCGGAGTCCCCGCGCAGGAGGAGGAGCGGGAGCGAGCCGAGGAGGCTCCTGGCGGCACCTGCGCCGGGCTGGTGGCCGGCCCTGCCCCTGCCCCTGCCCGCGGCTCCGGCCCCGCACGGGTAGGTGCCTCAGATGCCCGCAGAAAGGCCTTTCCGCCATCTGGAGAGGTGGCCGTGCGGGGCGGGCAGGACCGAGCGCGGGGGAGCGGGCGATGGAGGAGGGGATGGGGGACGGAGAGACCGGGCTGTGGGCTCTGCCTGATCCCGCTCCCTCTTTGCTTTCGGTTTCGAAGCGGCGCCCCGGCTCTCCGGCGAGCCGCAGATAAGGTTGTGCTCCCGGACTCGGATCCCCTACGGGGGATGGGCGCGCAGGGGGGCGTGTTGGGGAAGGGGTACACGTTGGCAACTTTCCCCGCCTGAAACAAAGGGGCGTCGGGAGAGGCGAGGGAAGGGACCCGCCGGAGGTTTCGGGCAGCGGAAGGTTGACACCCCCTCCTTCCTTCCTCCGGGCGGAGAGCACCCAGGAGGCCGCCCCAAGAGGGCAGAAGGGGGCGTTAGTCCGGGAGTCAGGGCTTGGGCGTGAGAACCACGGCCCCTCCTGAGTTTGAGGCTGAGGACTTTTCTGCAGGGGAGGGAACCGTGCCAAAACGACCCCTGCTGCCTCCTCCCCAGAGGGCATGGGAAAACTGAGTGATGATGGACGGTACACCTTGGCGTCCTCCCGTCCCCGGGTTTCTGCTCCGGGGCCCAGCCCAATTCCCTGGCCGCCGGCTCTTTCTCTGCTCTCCCTGAGCTCTGGTCCTCTGTGGGAGATGCAGAGCTGGATGAGGACCGTTACAGCCCAGTGCTTGGCAAGGGCAGGGAGACTCTGGCCTCTTTCCCAGATATCTTCCCTTCCCTCTTTCTAAGCCCAGGTGGAAATTGACCCCCTATCCTTCTTTCCCTCTCTTTCCTGGACTGTCTCCTTTCTTTCTCTAGGATTTCCTTGGGGGCATGTTTGGTTGCCTCAGGTATGGAGCTTGGGGTGGCAGGTTGTTCTGAAGCAGCTTTGGGCCCTCCCAGGAGGAAAAGAGCAGGACCCCAGGGAGTTAGGATGCCAATGTAACCTTGGGGGCTCTGTTCACCAGTTTTCACGTGTTCACAGCTCCCTAGTAAGGAATGGACTGTGACTCTGGCCTTCAGACATGGGTCATCAGGACACTTGGATTTCTCTTTGCTATTCCAGGAAGAAAAGTCAACTGGAGGGCCGAGTGGCCTGTCCTGAGGATGGTACAGTGCCCTTCTCTCTAGAAAAAGGTGCCCGGACCTTGTCTCTCCCGGAGT